>JAJQKJ010002350.1:0-175482 GCA_029574335.1 Rana kukunoris | reverse complement strand
AAAAAAAAAGCATGATTTTTTTCCCCCACATCAGGCTTAACCCAGGGTTTGAGGTGTTGGAGGGGTTCATCTTTGTTCCGCCCCTTCATATTTCCACCTCGGATTTGCATCATTTGTGGGTGATTCTATATATTTTAGTTATTTTATCTCATTTTTTTGTTATTTCTTCTTTCTCTCTCTTTTTTTTTAAAAAATATATTATATTATTATATAATACAAAAGTATAATTACAGATTGACTACGCATGCTCTTGATAGTTGGCACAGCCATTTCTCCCCTCAGCACCCACCTCCCTAGGTCTCTATGTATTTATTTATCCTCCCCCCCTGTTTGTTAAACCCCCCCCCCCACTTCTTCCTCTTCCCTACTATGGATCGGGGTCCAAACATTTACTGATTTATTTCCTATATAGTATTGAAGTGACTTTTCTTTTTCCATGTTTTATAGGTTCTCCACCATGATCCCAAATCTTTCCACTTCTCTTTTATCTTCCTCCTGCGCTCCACTTCTCTCCTCCCCAGGTCAAACCCTTCTTAAATACTCCATCTCTGCGATATGGTCAACCCTGTGTATGAATTCTTTTAGGGGTGGTTTATGTGGGTGGAGCCAGAATTTCGGGATCAATCCCTTTGCTGCGTTTAACAGCACTGGGACCAATGTTGAGGCATATTTTTTTTTTCCTCTTTTACTAGGCCTTGTCTGTGGAAAAGACAGGTCAAGAAATCTAATGGGATCTTTTCTCCAGAGATTTCCTCAATCATTTTGAGGATCTCAATCCAGAATTCCTGGATTCTCGGGCAATCCCACCATATATGCAGAGCAGTCCCTGCTTGATTGCAGTTCCTCCAGCAAAGGGGGGAGTTAGCTGATGATATTTTATTATTAATCTGTGACAGGTGTCAAGTGCCATCGCATCATGCATTTATAATTAGCGTCTACTGTTGTTATGTCTTTTGCGTAGGTGAATGTCGCTCTGGTCATTTGCGTTTCTTTTCTATTCTTCTCCGATTTCTTTCTCCAGGCCTCTATGCTTTGTAGTGTATCTTTTGTCCCTATTTCTGTAAGAATTTTGTAAGTCGTCGCGATTCCATGTTGTAATGGTTCTCCCCTGGTGCAGAGTTTTTCTATTGGGTTTTGTGCTGTATTATCTCTTATTGGTGTGCTGGGAGTGTGTTTACGAAGTGCTTTAGTTGTAAATATTCCCAATCAGTTTTCTGTTGTGTCCCTTCTGCTACGTGAATCTCATCTTTATTTTTTATTTTTCCTTGTGCTACTATATCCTCAAGTCTTTTACTACCTAATTTTTTTCCTAATTTAGTCCTATTACCCGGTGCAAATAGATTTGTGTTTACTAATGGGATTAATGGGGAATTATATTCCCATTTTTCCAGCTTATGTGCCAAATCCCATGTCTTATAAACCTGTTTTGTAATACTATGTGTATTTGGGTTAATTATTCTAAATTTGGGTGGAATCCATATATTTGTGTTTAGGTGCTGTTTACTTATCTCATTTTCCATATGAGCCCATTTTTTTAGTGAATTCTTATTTGTCCATTCAACTAGTCTCGCTAGAATTACAGCTTAGTAGTATCTTTTTATATCTGGGAGAGCCAGTCCACCTCTTTTTTTCGCTCGAGTTAGGGTTGCATCGCTTATTCTAGGTTTTTTATCTTGCCATATAAAGTTTGAGATTATATTTTTTTATTACCTTAAAAAAACTTTGTGGGACGTTAATTGGAAGCATTTGAAATTTATAAATAATCTTTGGTAGGACTGTCATTTTGAATAAATTAATCCTCCCCATCCAGGAGATCTGTTTATGGGAGAAGTTTTTTACATCTCGTCTTATTTCATTAAGTAAAGGCATGTAGTTTGCCTCAAAGAGGCCCGCCACTTTGGGGGTTATTTTTATTCCCAGGTAAGTAAGTGATTTTTGTTCCCACGTAAAGGGAAATGCTCTACGTAGGGCCGCCTCTTCCTTTTGTTCAACCCCTATATTCATAATTACAGTTTTTACCGTGTTTATTTTAAAATTAGAGATTCTACCATATCTTCCTATTTCCTCTAATATGTTAGGGATTGATATTTTGGGCTTGGTCACGTACAGGAGGACATCGTCAGCATATGCTGCCAGCTTCTGTTCCTCTTCTCCAACTCTCACCCCCCCTATCTCTGGGTTATTCCTAATCATGCACAGCAGTGGTTCCAAAGCTAATACATATAGGAGGGGGGAGAGCGGACATCCCTGCCTTGTTCCGTTCATCATGTCAATCACCAGAGATTCCCTCCCATTTACTTTTACTTTTGCCGAAGGGGACTTATATAGATTTCCTACCCATTTCATAAATCTGGGGCCCAATCCTATATTTCTTAAAGTCTCCAACATGAACCCCCAGTCGACTCTGTCAAACGCTTTTTCAGCATCTAATGACATGAGTACGGCTGGGGGTCCATCTCTTTTATCATCTTGTAGCAATAGGAGTGTTCTTAAACTATTGTCCCTCCCTTCTCTGCCTCTTACAAATCCCGTCTGGTCTGGACTTATCAGATCAGGCATATACGGTTTTATCCTTGTTGCCAATATCTTTGCAAAGATTTTTATATCAGCATTTAACAATGCGATTGGACGATAATTAGAGCAGAGCGTCTTATCTTTTCCTGGTTTGGCTATAATAGCGATATTAGCCAGAAGGGATTCTTTCCTTACTTATTCTATACCCCCTAGTTTATTAAAATAAGTACACATTTCTGGAATTAATGACTCTTTAAATTTTTTATAGTATTTTATTGGCAGTCCATCTGGGCCTGGGCTTTTCCCCCCTGGAGTTCCTTGGATCGCTTGACTAATTTCTACTTGAGTAATTGGCTCTTCTAGGGTTTCTACTATTTCCTGCGTTAGTTTAGATAAATTGGCATCGCGTAGATAGTCTCGTATTTTTTCTTCTCTATTTGCCTTTTCCTCATGCGTCTCGCCTTTTCTAATTGAGTATAGTGAGGCATAGAATGTCCGAAAAGCTTCCGCGATCTCGGACGTCCTAAACCGCATATGTCCTGTCTGATCTTTTATTCTTTCTATATAGTTTAAGTTTCTTTTTTCTTTTGAGATCCTGGCCAAGTACTTCCCTGGTTTATTCCCCCAGAGATACCTTTCTTTCATAACATTTTTAAATGTATTTCTAGTTTCAATCTCCATTTGGTCTCTTAATTGAATCCTCTTTATTAACATTTCCTGGTAAACTTTTTTGTTATTTTTTTGATTTTTTGTTTAGTTTCTAGGTCTTGTAGCTCTTTGATTATCTTGTTTCTGTGTGCATCTCTTTCCTTTTTTTTTTTTTGCTCCTAAGGAAATTAATTTCCCTCGGATACTAGCCTTATGGGCTTCCCAGATGGTGGCTATATTTACATCAGGGGTGTGATTGAGCTTAAAATATTCATCTATATCTATTCTTATTATATCTACGACTTCCATATCTTCTATTAACTCCTCATTTAATCTCCAGGATCCCCTTCTCTCTTCAATTTCTGGGAAGTATATGCTCACCGTGACCGGGGCGTGATCTGAAATTGTCACTACCCCTATTGCGGCATTATCTACAAACTCTAAGGTTTCGTAATCGACCATTATGTAATCTAGGCTCGAGTACATATTGTGTACTGTAGAGTAAAATGTGTAATCCTTTTTAGTTGGGTTATAAACCCTCCAGGGATCTATTAGTTGGCACGAAAAAAGTTTTTTTTTCACTATTTGTTGTTGCTTCGTTAACTGTTAACTGTCGATATTCTATCCAGTTGTAAGTCTAGGGTGAAATTAAAATCCCCGGCTAGGACCACGTTTCCTTGTTTAAATTCCATAAGTTTGTTCAGAATCGTTGTTAAGTACCTCTGAGGGAGTTTATTTGGGCAGTAAACATTGGCCAGCATATATTGTTTACCATGTAAATGACCTCTTAAGAACATATATCGGCCTTCAGGGTCCACTATCCTATCTTCTTCTAAAAAACTTAATTTTTTCCCTATCCCTATAGCGACTCCTCTTGATCCTCTCTGCGGGAGTCTCCATAATACCATGTTGGGACTGCCCGAGAATTAAGCCTCACTCTTGAGTCGAGGGTTATGTGTGTCTCCTGGAGGAAAACTACATCAGCGAAAGTCTCTCGATTTCTTTTAGGATCATGTGTCTTTTACGTGGAGAACTAAGGCCCCTTACATTATAGGTAACTAAGTTTACCTTAGACATATGTGAATTTCTGTTCGCTTACAATCTTTCCCTCACTATTTCGTCTTCTCATTATGTTCTGGTAATCGCCCGAACCAATATTCCTTCCTCTCACTTCCCTGTGGAGGAAGTGATGTATCTGCCTAAACCTGAAAATTTCCGACGTCGGAAGCTCAAGCTTTTGTTGACAAAATTTTAAGGTAATGGGACCCGACGCTAAAAAAGAAGTGCCCAATTCGGTACAGTCCCTTGTCCAGCCACCACCTGAAAGCAGTGATATCTAGTCCCGAATAAAAATCACGATTGTTAAAAATGTGCGCCAGGGGATGAATGTCTGAGACCAAACTTGTATTGGACCGCAATTTGTCCCAAAGAGAAAGAGACTGAGAAAGGATCGGCGAAAGGATAGGAGGGCGATTCCTGGGGGGGATCCAAAGTAAAAAGTCTAGAGTATAGGAAGGGGCCGCTTGTCTCTCAATCTGGATCCAATCCGGTTTCTCAGATTTGGAATAGACCACCGAAAGCTGAGAAAGACGTGCTGCCTGATAATAACCAAGAAGTCGCGGAAGGCCTAGTCCCCCCGTCCTTTTGGGCCTGAGGAGTGTAGAACAAGGTATTCTATAACCTGACCTACCCCACACAAACTTATTTACCTTCCTCTGTAGAGAGAGGAGATGGTCTTTCCTGACATTAATTGGGAGTGCTCTAAACAGATATAGCAGTCGGGGGAGGAGGGTCATTTTGACTGAGTGAATTCTGCCGAGCCACGAAAGATTGCCCGTTGCCCAGGCCTTTAAGTCTGCTTCCAGTTTTTTATAGGCGGGAGGAAAGTTTGCGGAGTATAACAGTTCTATTTTGGGGGTGAGATTAATTCCCAAATATTCTAAGCGGTTATCCCTCCATTGGAAAGGAAAGGAGCTTCTAATTGTTGCCACTGTGTCAGGAGTTAGAGAGACATTGAGAGCGCAGGACTTTGTGAAATTAACCTTGAGACCCGAGACCGCGGCAAAGTCATTTAAGACTTTAAAGAGATTGGGAAGGGAGGTAATAGGGGAAGTCAGGAACAACAACATATCGTCGGCAAAAAGGCCACATTTATGGGTTTGAGAGCCACACGAAACGCCCAAAATGTTCGGATTGGACCTAATCGCGATTGCAAGCGTTTCGATAGCGATCGCAAAAATTAGGGGGGAAAGGGGACACCCCTGCCTAGTCCCTCTAAAGATGCCAAAAGGGGGGGAGTAATGTCCCTGGAAACGTACCATTGCTCTAGGATTAGAGTATAGAGCGTGGAGGACCCCTAAGAACCTGCTGCCAAACCCCCAATATTCCAAAAGGGGAAACAAGTAGGACCATTCTATGGAGTCAAAGGCCTTGTGCAAATCAAGGGACAAGAGCATTCCCTTCTGAGTGGGGCCGCTTGCCCAATTCGACTGCAAGAGGGAGATAATATCAATGGCCCTCCTAATCTGGTCTGGACCCTGACGACCTGGTATGAAACCCACCTGGTCCTTATGTATGTATCTACCTATAAAGGAGGCCAACCTGTTTGCTAAGATCTTGGTTAGGATCTTCAGGTCATTATTAATGAGTGAGATGGGCCTGTAGTTCTCCACCTCCTCCGGGTTCTTGTTAGGTTTAGGAATTACAGTAATAAATGCTGTATTGAGATGAGGATCTAGTGGGGCTCCTTTGGATTTTGCGTTTAAAAAAACTAGCCATATAGGGCGCTAAAATATCAGAGAATGCTTTGTAATAGGGAGCTGACAGACCATCTGGCCCTGGAGAGGAGCCCGTCTTTAGGTTTTTTATGACCTCCACTATTTCCTCAACCGAAAATTCCGCCTCCAAAACCTCCTTATGTGAAGGTGTGAGAGCCGGAATAGAAAGTTCCCAGAGAAAGGGAGAAGCACCCAGGTTAACGACGACCCGACCCGAACTATATAGTTTAGAGTAAAATTCTTGAAATGCTAACATAATTTTTTTGGGATTAGCTAAGATTGTCTGATCGGCGATTCTAACTTTGGGAAAAGAGTGAGACAACTTGGAGGCCAACATGGAACCAATTTTGTCTCTGCGACAGTAAAATTTTGCCCCGCTCCAGCAGAGATCCTTTTCCGCTTTCATTGTGAGAGCTAGGTTAAGTTCCAACCTGGTGGCATCTATTTGATCCAAGAGGTCCTTGGAGGGAGATTTTTTATGTTGGGTCTTCAGAGTTAAAAATCTACTCTCCAGGTTTTTGATGTCTATTAGCCTCTCCCTCTTGACACGAGTGGCAATTTTGATTATTTTACCCCTGATCGCGACCTTATGGGCCGCCCACAGGACTTCCGGGGAGACATTTTCAACATTGTTGAAGAGAAAGTATTCCCGCAAGGATTTCCCTATATCCGCTACAATAGAGGGGTCACTTCAAATAGATTCATTGAGTCGCCAATGGGTTCTGGCTGAATTTAAAAGGGAATTTTGCAAGTGAAGGTATATTATGGAGTGGTCAGACCAAGAGCAGTCGGCAATAGAAGCCTTGGAGGCAGAAGGGATGAGGCTGGGGGGGACTAAAATATGGTCAATTCTAGCATAGAGATTGTGTGGGGCAGAATAATGAGTGTAATCTCCCTCGCAGTAGGGTTTAGTTCCCTCCAGATGTCAACCAAACCGTGAGAATGGATTGATCTGGCTATCTTTAGACTGGACTTAGTGGGGCGCGTAAGCTGTGACCCAGGAGGTCTAGACCTGTCCAGGCCCTGATCGAAAGCAGTGTTCGAGTCGCCACCCAAAATCAGCTTGCCCTCCACCATCGGAAGAAGGGTTCTGAGAAGGGCTTGAAAAAAGGACGCCTGGCCCTTGTAAGGCGCATAATAGGATATAAAAGAGTATAGGACACCCCCGATCAGGCCCTTAACAAGGATAAACCTGCCCTCCGGGTCTCTGTGTGTGGCCATATGATGAAATTTGGAGTTTTTAGAGAATAAAATCGCTACCCCTTTGGTCTTGTTTTCGGCGTTAGCCATATAAAAGGTAGGGAAGTGAGAGTGGAGGAATTTGGGACTGTACCGAATCGGGAAATGAGTCTCCTGGAGTAGGACGACATCAAACCTCATAGAACGATAGTGGGCAAATGCTAGTCTCCTTTTCCTGGGAGAGTTTAGACCTTGAGCGTTGTGTGAGGCAATCCTAAGCTCTCCACTAGGAAGGTCTGGGTCAGGCATTGGAACAGAGGGGTGGACCGCTGTTAATACATACATCACTTACCCTTAGACGTCTTCTACAGGCGATTATGAGCGGCGAGCGCTGACAAAAGGCAAACCATGAGCATCCTCCCTGGTCTCGTGACGTCCGTAAACCTGGCTCGAAAGAAAAGACAGAGTGAGAAAAAGAAGAGTTGGGGAAACAAACACAAAAACAAAAACATTCAATCAAGAATATTCAGAAACCTTGACCAGAAAAACTAGCCAGGTTCCTGAGACAACAGAGTCGATACCCTACCTACGAGGGTCGACTACCCGTCCCCCAAAAATGGAAAACCGCCTGAGTGGGAGGGGTGGAGACGCAAGGGTAACACCCCAGCCCCTTGCTGAAACATAGTAAAAAAAACAAGTACAGTAGCACAGCAACCAAAACCTGAAGGAGAAAAAAAAAAAAGGAACATTTCTATTGACACACATCCCAAAACCCAGGAATGTTCAGGCAGAGGGGCCCCCCTGGATACTCAGGGGGAGGAGCCCCTTCAGAACCTGAAGTCCCAGGGCAGACCGCCCAGAAAGAAGAGCCAAGAAGTAGCATAATGAACTGTTCATCCATTACTAGAGGAACCCCCGTCTTTGGACTTCTTAGGTTTCCCGGTATTCCATGACGGAGAAATTGGACTCATGGGAGGAGGGCGCTTGGAGGAGGACACAGAGCCCCCCGAGACATCCATGGGAGCTTCCTGGCGAATCAATTTTAGATGCAGCAAAAGTCTCTCCCCTTCTTGTAAGCTGGAAAAGGCATAGGCTCTGCCCTGGACAGAGAATTTAACTGCGAAGGGGAAGGCCCAATGGTATTTGATATCCTGTTTGAAGAGCATGGTGAGTAATGGTTTAAGGGATCTCCTTCTCTGGATGGTGAACGGAGATAAGTCCGTAAAGATTTGAACCTGATGACCGCGGCAAGAGATCTGCTGCAGGGACCGGGGTTGTTTCATGACTGCTTCCTTGGTAGCATAGAAATGTGTCTTGACTACAATGTCTCTTTCTGGGTGGGCCCAGAGCTCTATGGGCCCGGTCCAATTCAAGGCGATGCGATGGAATATTTGGAATAAGGCCTTTAATAAGATCCTGGATCGCTTCAGGAATGTCAGAGATGGACTCGGGGAGGCCCCTGACCCTAAAATTGGACCTCCTGGACCTATTCTCGAGTTCATCTATCTTAGATAAGGCCGTATCCAGCTGGTCTTGAAGGATCTGAACATGAGCAGCATTTTGGTTGGTGTGAGACACTGTTACATCAAGCTTGCTCTCTATAGCTTCCATCCTAGAGCCCAAGTTGGCAAAGTCTGCTTTCATTTCTCTGGCTATCTGAGCTGCAGTATTGGCTAATCCCCTTTCAAGCAAAGCTGTGAATTTGATGAACATGTCATCCTGAGTGGAACACTGTTCATGGCCATGATGACCCAGTGCAGGTGTTACAGGCGTGGAGGGGAACGTAGGGCCTAATGGGGACATGGAGTATCCTTCCACTGTGCCTAGCAGGGATTCTGTGGAGGCTGGGGAAGGTGCTGCAGGCATGTGGATGGAGCTTTGGGCTGCCTGGGCATATGAGAGGGTAGCTGGGTGTGAGCACTTGCCTGGCATCTGGGATTATTTCCCCTGTGGAGACGAGTGGCTGTGCGGAAGCTGCAGCCGCGGCCATCTTGGATCTCGCTTCCCCGCTGAGTCTGTTAAACTCCGGCTCAAGTCGCGCCTGGCTGCCAGTGCGGACATCCGAAGGGGTGCTCTATCGGGTCCCCGATGTGTGTGCGGAGGAACTGGGTCCAGGAGAAGGGAGCTGTGCCCCCTAGAGAGATCGTGGGGCTGGGGGGTGCTGCGGAGCTCCGTGCTTAAGCCGCCATCCCGGAGCTTGCGCGCATGCGCTCCCTCTAGCACTTCTTTGTGCAGGAGTGCTCCCTCTATATTGAGGCGGAATACAATTCGGCGACTCCTCTATTCCCCAGGGGGATTTCCTAAGGCGGTCAAGTGCTCCTGGGCCCCGGAGTCTCCACAACGCTGTACCTAGCGGCCCTAAGACGTGTTTCGTAATTAGATATCTATAATTTATTACCCTCCCCTCCCTCCCTCTCCCTCCCCCTACAGTTACAGCTCTTCTCTTCTTTATTAATTACTTGGAATTGGAATTCCCAACCTTTGACAAAACTCAGGTATTTCATCTAAGAATCTTAACTTCGCCGTAACCCCCTCTTTTCTGGCTATCAAGCAAGCCGGGAATCCCCAATTATACTGTATTTCTAGTTCTTGTAACACCCGTAATAATGGCTTCAGATTCCTTCGTCTTCTACGTGTCTCTTGTGACAAATCTTGGTATATTTGAATACTGTGATCCTCAAATTTAATTGGGGACTTCCCTCGCAGGTTTTTCCATAGTTGTTTTTTTTCCTCCCAACTTTCGAATCTTATTATAATATCTCAAGGTTTATCTTGAGGAATTTCCCGGGGCCTCCTTATCCTATGAGCGCGTTCTATTTTTAATGGGAGTGTTATTTCTCTGTCAAGTATTGGGTTACATATTTTCCGAATAATTTCTGGTAGATTTTCTGACAGCGAGGAATCGGGGACTCCACGTACCCTAATATTTTTTCGTCTGTCTCTGTTTTCCTGGTCTTCTGCTTTTATATGCGTGTTCCCTTTGCTCTTTTTTTATTTCTGTTAGTTCCGCTTCCAATTTTCTGATGGTATTAAAATTGTGGTCTGTTTTTTTTTCATTTCCACTTCCTCCAGTCTTTCTAGCATAAATCCCATATTTCTCTCCATTCTCTCCATTTGTGTTGACAGCACTTTTTCTAAGGCGGCAAACATTTCCTGCATTTCAGTTTTTGTTGGTAATGCCAAGACTGTTAATTGATCTTCTACGTCAAGTATTGTAGCTGTTTCATAATCACAGTCTGCCGCTGACTCTGATTGAGATTCTGGGTTTGCTGAGCTGTTTATATTGATTAAGGCAGGTTTTGTCTTTTCTTTTTTTTTTTCCTGTCCCTCCCGTTCATTCCCTGCGTTACATATTTGCTCATTGGCCCTGGGCTTTGGCTCAGACGGGGGGTTGAGGAGGAGCCCCCCCTAGCACCCCTCACCCTAGTACTCATATCTATAAGTTATCTCAACTGGAGACAAAATTGGAGACAAAATTAGTTTGATACTAACTGCCTTCCGGCGGAGAGGGTTGTTATATAGTTAGGGAAGATCGTTAAAATGTATTAGAATATTAGAATATGTGGGAGTAAATTCAATTTTAGTTTTTTTTTTTCTTTCTCCCTTTATTCATAGAAGGCTATCAATGCTCCTCTACTTGAAAGACCATGGAAATCCATAAAGAAATTTTTTTTTTTTTTTTTTAAAAGAGGGGGGCTAAAGGACAGGCCCTGTCGGAATTATATCCCATATTCTGCTGTGTATTACACTAAGTAACAGTACCTTAGTACCCTGCGTATCACAATATGTTGTAGTTGTAGTTCTCTCTTTCCTCTCGGACTTGTATTTACCGCCAGTTATATCGGCAAGTGCCAATCATCATGTGGCACTCTCGTCAATGGAGGTGGCACCATGTGGCACTCTCATCAATGGATCTCGCACATATGAAATTTTTAGCAGGTAGTATCTTGCTCGCAGGGCATGTGTCCTACAACCACGGTTCTAACGATCCAATCCACTTGTCACCTTGTAATACCAATTGTCCCGATATAATGATGGTGATTAATTAAAGTGTATTAGCTGAGAACATAAAATCTGCTATGTAATTTAGTTAGTATGGATTCATAGTGAATTATAGTGGGACTTGTTCGTCGCTGCAAAGTAGCGGGGATTTTTTTTTTACACAGCACAGCACAGTTTCATCCAGATTAAATAGAATAAATAACAGTCTTAGCCGAGCCAAAAAACAGCAGAAAAAAAAGGGTAGGAAAAGTAGATTTTTACTCACAGTCCAGGGGTCCCATTCGCTTGTTCCAGGTCAATATCATATTTGTATACTTACAGACTTGGTAAAAAAAGCCACTTCATACTTTACAATATACGTCTGTGTAGCACTCCGGGTTCTGCAGTTCTGCCTGGGAAACCTACTCCTGGGGTTTATTTCCTTCCATCCAGCTTCTTCTTTTTTTCCCTCCCTGATCCGCTCTCCCTGCCTCCAGCCTGCAGCAGCCCCCAGCAGTGTGGACCTGAGAACCGGGCAACCGAAGCCAACCGCCTCCTCCTCTCCCCCAGCATGCCCCCCCGCCGACAGCGCCCCGGCAGCGTGACCCCGCCACGACCGATCCACCCCGGCCCAGTCGGACTGAGACGCGGCCAGGACACGCGCACGGATCAGGATCAGCACCGCGCGGCAGCAGCCCGCAGCGTTCCAGAAGGAACGAGGGCGGGCGAGGACAGGGGCGAGGATGATGACCCGGGCAGCGCTTCACAGAAGACCAGCCAGGCGGTAGGTTAGGATGACACTCAGACGAGAGGCGGGTGCCGTGATGCCGCTCCGTAGGAGTACAGGGAGCTCAGGGACAGGTGGCTAGGTGACTAGATGGCAGCTGATGTCCAGCCATCTTCACAGCGTTGCGAGGCCTCTCCTGGAGCTCCGTCCTAACCGCCCTGGTGTGAGGATCACGCCATCTTAGACTCCTCCCTCCTAAAAAAAAAAAAAAAAAAGCATGATAATACTAAATATAGAGATAGATAGGAAGAAAGTTACTGGATCTGTTGATCTACCGATGCACTGCACCAACAATATATTAAATACATACCTTTCCTGACATCAAACCTGGTTCTCTTGCATGTTTGCCCAGATCCAAGAGCAGTCCTGGGTCTGATGAACCGCCTGGACAAGTGGGGCTGGAGTAGCTACCCTTTTCTTATCTATGGTTAGAGGTAACTTTCAGCATGTGATCATTAATGTTAACCTATAAACATAGAGACTGGCACTACTGCCCCACCTTCTGAAAATACTATTTTTTTTTTACTTTTAATACTGACCATTTTATTTCAATACTCTGAGTCACTGACCTGGAACAAATACATAGATATGGCTGTCTAACTTTGTTTTACAATTTTTCTAATCTTCACACTTGTTCCAGGTCAGTGATTTAGCAATGAAACCACTGGGTCAGCATTAGAGCTACCTTGCATTTTCAAAAGAAGGTTACCAAGTAAAACTGTACAGTAGTTTTATAGTATTTACTATGGTTCCAGGAAAGAATACAGGATCAGGCGACAACCTGTTTCATATAAAAATTCCCTACAATATCTGAACAAATGTTCAGAGTGTCCTTAAATGCCTTGCAAAATCTCTGTTGACACTCAAGCATGACCATTTAAAAGGACCACTGCCATGAAAAATATTGCATTCCAACTATACAATAGTATTCTGTACCATTTGCACTTTAACCACTTCAATACAATACACTTTTACCCCTTCTTGTCCAAGCCAATTTTCAGCTTTCAGCGCTATCAAATTTTGAATAACAATTGTGCGGTCATCCAACACTGTACCCAAACAAAATTTGTATGATTTTATTCACACAAATAGCACTTTCTATTGGTGGTATCTAATCAACACTGGGTTTTTAATTTTTTGCTAAATCAATGAAAAAAAGACTGAAAATGTTGAAAGTTTTTCACTGTTTTTGTTATAAAATTTAGCAAATAAATAATCTTTATCTATATTTCTTTGGTGAAAATAACTCACATCAGTGTATATTATTTAGATTATATGAAAGTTATAGAGACCACAAACTATGGTAGTGTATATACAGTATATCTGAAAATGTATCAATCCTGATGTACTGACGGACTATCTAATTTCTTGAGGACCAAAAATGTGAGGGCATTATAGATATTCCACAAATGACTAATTTTTGAAGAGTAGACAGTCCAAGGTATTCAGTAAGAGGCATGGCACGTTTTTTGAAGTTGTCATATTTTGTCATAAGTTTTTGGAAAATTAAGAAGTTAATATTTATTTTTAACATACTGTCACCAATGAAGCACAGTATTGTCATATGTGGCAGTGATCAGGGATATAATATATTTTTTTGCAATTTTGTTTTATTTTTTTATTATGTGCTTTTTCTTTTTTTAACACACTTTGACCAGAGAAAGATAATGTTACCATAGAAACATTGTACTATGCTAAGGAAGTGATCAGTATTTTATTTATTTTTTTACACACATTGGCCCAGATTCACGTAGATCGCGCATCTTTGTTCTGGCGTAGCGTATCTTCTTTACGCTACACCGGCGCAACGTTGAGCGGCAAGCATGCTATTCACAAAGAATATGCTCTCAGCGTTGAGCCGGCGTAGCGTATAGTTATTATATAGTAAGTCAAAGTAGGTTGAAGTGGGCGGCGTGTAACATTTAAATGAAGCGTGACCCCATGCAAATGATGGGCTGAGCTTCAAAAAACGAATTGCGCATGCGTCGGCTCTTGGACGCATCCCAGTGCGCATGCTCACAGTTACGTCAAAATAGCTGCCTAAGATACGTCAGTACATTGCCTACAACGTGAACGTAACCTACGCACAGCCCTATTCACGTAGTACTACGTAAACAACGTAACATACGACGGCTGTTCCGACGTCCATACCTTTGAATGGGTTGCGCCACCTATATGGTGGAATAACTTTACGCCTGAGGTAACCCTTACGCAAACCGTGTATCTTTTCCGCTAGGAGCATCTACGTTCGTGAATCGGCATATCTTACTCATTTGCATATTTTACATGGGAACGCCGAATGCGTCCAGCGTAACTATGCGCCCAAAATATGGCGGCGTAGGCAAGTTACGTCGGGCGGCTGAAGCCTTGTTTTACGGCGTATCTAGCTTCGCGAATCGGTGTAAAAATACAACGGCGCACATTTGTACTTACGATGGCGTATCTCTAGATACACCGGCGTAAACCTTACATTAATCCGGCCCTATATGTTTGCATATAACAATGAATTTCATTGCTATATGCAAGCATTTTACTAAATGAAATTGATTTTTTCAGTTTATTATGTTGTAATTAGCTGTAATTGGTCAGAGATAATCACATGGTACAGATGGGCTGTGATTGGCCCAGTCTGTACCATGTAATCATACTGACCAATCACAGCTAGCAACACAATTGTATACAATAGATGACTTGAAAGGAAGCCGTCCATTGTTTACAACTGTCATGTGACCTGCTGTGATGTCCACTGGATCGGCGAGAGGCTCTAAGCGGCTTTATCTTGCCATAGGCCGGTCAGGAACTGTTTAAAAAATAAGCTATACAGTGCATTAAAATTAAATTTGACCACGTGGTGCTGACTTTTGGGTACCCTAGAAAAAGAAAAGCCACGGGACTTACTTACAGCAGGAAAGGGAGGATGCAATATTATGTAAAAATAAATACCATATTATTCGCTCCTTAACCCCTTTCTGCTGAGTGTACGCACATATGGGTCCTCGGCTTTTAGATCCCGATCCCTCCATAAAGAGAACCTGTCACCACCAATTACTGTCACAAGGGATGTCTACATTCCTTGTGACAACAATAAAAGTGATACTTTTTTTATAAAAAAAATAAATAAAAACAATTTAATAATATAAAAAAAATAAAAAAATAAGAAAAAAATAAAATAAAGTACCTCCGTCCCCGCAACCTCATGCAGCAAAGAAAACGCATACAGAAGTCGCGCCTGCATTCGTAAACGATGTGAGGTAAAAAATTAAAGCGTCGCCTATGGAGATTTTAAGGGTACCGTAGTTTGTCGCCATTCCACGAGTGTGCCTGACATGTTTGGAATCTATTTACTCAGCGTAACATCATTTTTCACCTTATACAAAAAAATTGGGCTAACTTTACTGTTTCATTTTTTTTTTTTATTCATGAAAGTGTCCTTTCCCCCAAAAATTGTGTTTAAAACACCACTGCACAAATACTGTGTTACATAAAATATTGCAACAATCACCATTTTTTCTCTAGATTCTCTGCTAAAAAATATATATATACTGTTTGGGGGATCTAAGTAATTTTCTAGCAAAAAAATACGGATTTAACTTGTAAACACCAAATGTTAGAAATAGGCTTGAATGAATGAATGAATGAATGAATGAAAACTTATATAGCGCGACACATACGAACTTAATCGCCTCTTGGCGCTTGTTGTTCCAGTCTCCTTTGGTATCAAAAGAGATGCGTCTTGATCTTTCTCCTGAAAGCTAGGTGGTTCTCCTCCAACCGAATGCTGGTTGGTAAAGCGTTCCATAGTCTGGGACCTTGGACCGCAAATCTTCTATCTCCTTTGGCCCTGTAGTTGGCTTTCGGTATCTGGAGCAGGTTTTGATTGGTGGATCGCAGAACGCGATTGGGATTGTGAGCTTTTATTTTTTCGCATAGATAATGGGGGGCATTCCCATGGACACATCTATGCGTTAGACAGAGTGCTTTAAAAGTGATTCTGTCTTTTACTGGTAACCAGTGAAGGTATCTCAGTGAAGGCGAGATTGATTCCCAAGGTTTTTTCCCAGTCACAAGTCTAGCGGCCGTGTTTTGAACGACTTGAAGACGAACGATTTGGTACTTGGGGAGTCCGAGGTAAAGGGCATTGGCATAGTCCAGTCTGGAGTTTACAATTGTTCCCACCACGACCGCTATGTCTTCTTTGGGGATGAAGGGAGTAAGTCTGCGTAGTAGGCGCAGCAGATGGTGAGATCCGCTGACTACTGACCCTATTTGTGTGTCCATTGTCATGTAGGAGTCGAAGATGACCCCACGACTTTTGACTTTGGCGCTAGGGGAGATGATTTTGCCCAGAATGGGCGGGGGGGTCCATGTTGTAGCAGGTTGATTCTTACGCTTGGCGTGAAACAGGAGAAGTTCTGTTTTCGCTCCGTTGAGTTTAAGATAACTCTTTGTCATCCAGTCCTCTATCAAAGAGAGGCATGTCTCTAGATTGAGGTGATGATCCTTTTTATTGCAAATGCGAAAATATAGTTGCGTGTCGTCTGCATATGAATGATAGAGCAGTTTTTGGCTGCTGACGATATCAAAAAGAGGACGGAGATAGATGTTGAATAACACCGGCGACAGGGGGGATCCTTGAGGGACTCCGCACGATACTGTGCGTTTCTCAGAAGTGAAAGGTCCTAACTTCACTATTTGAGATCGGTTTTCCAAAAAAGAGGAGAACCAAGATAAATCGCCTTCTGCGACTTTGGCTACTTCCGCTAGCCTTGTCAGTAGAAGCTTATGGTCAACTGTGTTGAAGGCTGCGCTTAGGTCCAACAGAACCAGGAGACAAGATTCTCTTTCATCTGCGGCCTCGAGAACGTCGTCCCATATCTTGAGCAATGCTGTTTCCGTCCCATGTCCGGGCCGGAATCCTGATTGAAATGGATCCAGTAGGTTGTGGGTATCTAGATGCTGTTGCAGCTGTTGCACCACTGCTTTCTCCATGACCTTGGAGAGAGCGTTTAAGCCTGTTATGGGACGGCGGTGGTGTGGATCCTTAGGGTCCAGGGTGGGTTTATTCAATATGGGTCTAATGATGCCCTCCTTCAACTTAGAGGGCACTATGCCCTCCCTGAAAGATTGGTTAATAAGCTGCGTGATGGAAGGTGCCAGAATGTCAGCACACTCCTTCAGCAGTTTAGTAGGGATGATATCATTAGGCGCTGTGCTGTTACGCAAAGCCCTGATGGTATTTTTTGTGGCATCAATAGAAATGGGTTCCAGCTTGAACTTACCTGGTTGTGGTGAATTACTGCAGGCGTTGTGTAGATATTTACGGGGGGGACTACGGGGGGAATTGTTTTGCTGAATGCTTTGCCGGATCCCCTCAATTTTATTAATGAAGTAATCCGATAATTCACTGCAAAATTCTTGAGTGTCTGAATTGGGGGCTTCAAGACATCCTGGTTGAGTGACCAACTTGAAAAGTTCACGGGGGCGGTTGAGGGCGCTGTTGATAGCCTCAGAAAAATATTTTTTCTTGGCTTTGTAGATTTCTTTGTGGTATTTTTTGGTACTTGCTTTGTAGATGGAAAGGTTTTCATCTGAGGAGCATCTTTTCCAGGCTGCTTCCGCCCTTCTGCGCTCTTGCTTCAGTAACGCCAGCTGGCTGTTGAACCAGCTGGAGTTATTTTTCCGGATGTGGGTTTTGCGTTTCGGGGCTGTATTTATGGCCTCCAGTGTTTCTTCAGTCGTTTGATGCGGCTGAATTGGTTTTATTTTTTCCCTTAACGTGGCTTTGAAGCGTTCCGAGTGGAGCTTCTTCTGACATCTGGTCCAGTGTGTTGTCACTGGATTTGATTTTTTTGTTAAGGGGGAAAATCGGAAATAATGAATTTAATTGCATGGTGATCTGTCCATGGCAACGGTTCATTTTCCAAGATTTTTATTTCCAGATCTTGTCTGAAAATAAGATCAAGCGTGTGACCTGAGGCATGTGTGGGCCCACATACTAGTTGTTGTAGCCCTAATCCTTCCAGGTGGTCGATGCAGGCGTCGGCAATGGGGTCTTGCAGGGAGTTGGCCCAGAGGTTGAAATCCCCGAGCAGCAAAAGGTGTTTGCTGTTAAGGGTATAGGTGGAGATAAAGTCCGTCAAAGATGGGAGCAGCTGCGATTTTGGGCCAGGTGGTCTATAGCAGAGTAAAATCCGGACGGTCTCCTGGGAGTTTACTTGCAGTTGTAGAGTAAGGGTTTCCATGAATGGAAGAGGGTTTTGAAGGACTGGTTTAGTGATCGCAAGATGAGTCTTATGGATCACCGCCAGTCCTCCGCCTCTTTGCCCTATTCTGTTTTCTGTTATAATACGATAGTTTTCTGGCACCAATTCACCTAGAATGGTGTTACAGTCGGCTGTGAGCCAGCTCTCTGTAATAAAGAGACAGTCTAAATCGTATTGTAGGATGAAATCGTGGATTTCAAGTCGGTGTTTTACTGCCGATCTTGTGTTGATCAGAGCACATGATATGTGCTTAGGCTGGGGCTGGGGCAAACGGCTGAGATCTTTGATAGTCGATCGCCGATCGATTCTCAGAAGTCGCTCATTTCGCAGGGCTTTTTTGGTGATGGCTGGTAGTATTGCGGCAAATCGCCTCAGGTCCCAAATAGTCTCTGCCGAGTATTGCAGTTTAACCATGGTTGCCAAACACCGGGGGGGGGGGGGGTGGAAGGATAATCAAGGATTAACTGAATCCTCTATCCTGGGTTGGTCCAGAGGAAGGCAAAAAAACCCTAACCGTGCTAAGCCAATATGCACGGCAGGGAAAAAAATTCCTTCCTGACCCCTAAAGAGGCGATCGGGTAAACCCTGGATCAAGAAGTACTGGTGTTTAAGAATGGGGAGAGTGTGGCTGGGTGTAGCAAAATGGCTGCTGATCAGGTAGCAGGATCCAGGCTGGTGGAACTCCCAGCCAGGGTAGATCGGTGCTACAGAGGGGGGCCTGGATCGATGGTCGGGGAGTTGAAGGACCTTTCCAGAGGTATGAAAGGGTTTCTGGGTCGAATTGGTCGTTTTTGTGACAGTTGCAGGGGGTGAGAAGCGGCGCGCCGCTAGGCCGCGGTTGAAGCCGCGGCCTTTCCTAGATCGCGGCTGCCGCGATTGAACCCAGGCCGGCGCGGAGGTGCGGAAAAACGCCCGAAACGACGGGAATTGCGGGAGGTATGTGGCCAATAGGCGGCTTAAGTGGGGATGGTAGAGGTGGTAATGTGGGGGTATAGGAAGGGAGGTCTGGAGAGGGAGAGAGCCGAGATTTTGGGTCAGCTGCAGTGGCTAGTCCTGAGAAGGACAGTCGCCTGCATTCACAGTGTAATTGGCTTACCTGCTGGTTCCCCTGGATCAGGGGTAAAGGAGGACACCGGGGGGAGCCAGGTGGATGGAGCTGGGGCTGGAGCAGGAGCGGGGAGCTGGTAAAATCCCTACCTGTCCAGGAGATATGGGCCACACGTCCTACTCCTAGGAGCGTGCGCCTGTAGCTGCTATCTCCTGGTTCTAGCCCTAGGAGAGAGAGAGAGCTGACACGCTTAGGCATGAAGGAGTTTAAATGCACCTGAAAATAAGACTCACCTAGGTTTTAGAGGAGGAAAAAAAGAAAAAAAATATTCTGCACCAAGTGCTGCTTAGTTGGGGCACAGAAGAGGATGCCCACATCCCCAATTAATATACTATAGTTTGTAACTTACACAACCAATCAAAGCTGATGCCTAAAAATCTGCGTCTGGCTTTCTCCCACACGACAGACAGCACAGGATCACCTTGCAAATGCAGACCCAGTCTGACTACTGGGCCTACCAAGCAAAGCCGCAACCCCGGACCAACGGATAAATTGCCCATAATTACATTTGTCTGAGCCAAATAAAGACTCAGGCCCCCTCTAAATTTACAGCAGCGCCTGTTCAACAGGAGCAGGGCACTACACACTCCCCCCACTACATTTAGGGAACCATGGCATCTCAAGCCTGAGCACCAACACCTAAACCCTAAAAATAGGATGGAAAGGGGAAGAAAGAAAATAGGAACACAACATGCATTATGACATTGTGACAAATTACAAATTTACATTATCATTCTTATCTATCTAGCTTGCCCCATTCTCCAGCAGTCTTGATAGAAGATCAACTTGACCTGAAATAAAACCGAATTTTTTTTTACAATAAAGGTGGAACTTTCCTTTTCCTTCTAAAGAATATTTAAAGTATAATGGCTATGCTTAAAAGAAAGTCCTTCCCGATTAAATTGTATAGATGGATAGAACAAGGTATATGTTATATCTGTATATCTGCAATACTCGGATATGGATTCTTATTTATTACCTATTTTATGGAATATGTATTTTGTTTTGTATGTTTCTCCCTTTGATAAAAAAAAAAAAACACAAAAAAAAAAAGAAGAAAGTCCTTCCCTGGCATAACTGACCGCTGCCGCCTAGTGGCAGAAGTTGCAATTCACAGTGTTGCACAAATCCTTGAGCAAAACAATTCTTGATCACAGAGTCCTCAGAGTCCTAACTGACTAGTTCCTTCCCCCAGAGTTCAAAATTCTCAGCAAGTGAAGAGGAAAAAAAATGTAGCTCCTTCATGGAACTTCTCAAAGAAAGGGAAAAAACCCTCAAACAGGTCCTGCCAGTTCTTTTAACAAATAGAACCGGGGATCCAGCAGAGTTTGGGATCATCCCTGATCATCAAGGGTGGCAATAAAATAGACCCTGTCATCCTTGCCAGGCCTTTGGATGACCACCTTATCTGAATAGATGTGTCGGCCATAACTCCAGGATTGCCGACATACTTCAAAGCGGTGAGCCATGATACAGGAGACCAACTGTACCAACTCACACAGTATTTTGGATTATGACTAGCATTATTCCCTATATATGCTTCTGTGAATACCAAGTGCAATCACAATTGGGATTAGGAGCAGGTGTATTGCCCCCCTCATCTCCCCTTTTTCCCCTTATTCTCCCTTAATACCTCTAGGGAGGAGCACAGACAGCAATACCCCCACAATACAAACTTTATACCTTTATAGTACCCTCTTGGGGGTATCTAAAAGGGGGGCTGCAGTCTACCTTATTCATTGGTAATTCTCCTAAGCACAGGGATCTTTCTTATTTCTTATCATGATACAGGAGAAACTTAAGTTCCGGGACGGCTTAGGCACTTTGAGATAGTCCCATAAGGCTTCCCTGTACCATTTCTCATGGCTTGCTTCGATTTCCTTCATAGTTGCTTCTGGCACATAAGGAAACTCCCATCTGTAATCAAAAGCTACCCTTTTCATCAGTATCCTTTGCAAACGGGCAAGTTTGAGCAGTGTGCGGGAGTGTCTCAGTCCCGGCCTTACACAAGCCTATGGAGATCTCTTCAAAACAGGCATCATAATTGGAGGCACATCTTTTCTGCCAGTAACAATACCTGCATCCATGACAACTTCTAGATTCACACCCGGGGTTTCCCGAGGCGTTGTGTCCCCAGAGTCCATAGAAGAACATTTACCTGAACTACAGGTAGAGGCAACTTTAAATTTCTTGTCCCTAGTCAACTTGGGAAACTCTGGCTCAAACCAGTGACCATCTCCGGCATCTGACAAAGAGTCCAGATCAGAGTTTGCATACTCTTCCAGAAGGCAAATATTTACGCACAACTTTTATCACTTTATCCCCAGCCTGCTTACCAGTCCCTGTTGTGGTCTCCACGACAGCAACATCTTCCTTGGAGTCCGGTCCCGGTAGAAAATGGGGTAGGCCTCGACCACGGCCGTGAGAAGTTTCCAGGCATTCTCCCAAGATACCAGCCTCTTGCATGGTCCTCTCCAGGATAGGTCCTCCCTGGCTTCCTCCATCAAGTGGCTTCCTCCCGCAGGACAGACAGCACAGGATCACCTTGCAAATTCAGACCCAGTCTGACTACTGGGCCTACCAAGCGAGGCCGCAACCCCAGACCAACGTGGTCCCGGAGTCAGGATTCAGGAACACACACCCCAGGCCATGGGGGCCACGAGGCGCGTGGGACGACCGCCACCGCCAATGGCGTCTATCTCTTAAGTACCCCTCCCCAGCATGCACAGCAGGAGGATCACTGCTACTCATTCGCTACCAAGGGGGACACCCAATACACTCTGACTCCCTTGGCCTGGAATGGTAATAACACCCCCAGGCGAACAATGGTGGTTACTCCCACACAGCCATGGTTGGAACAGAGGCTAAATTGCCCATAATTACACTTGTCTGAGCCAAATTTACTAAATTTAACAGGAGCAGGGCTCTACATAGATATAGATAGATAGATACGGTACAGTATACAGTATATGTGCAAAGGTTTTAGGCAGGTGTAAAAAAAATGCTGTAAAAAAAAGAATGCTTTGAAAAACATATATATTTAATTGTTTATTTTTATCAGTTTCCAAAATGCAAAAGTGAATGAACAGAAGTAAATATCTAAATTAAATCAATATTTGTTGTGACCGCCCTTTGTTTTCCAACCAGCATTGATTCTTCTTGGTGCACACAGTTTTTGAAGGAGCTCTGCAGGTAAGTTGTTCCAAACATCTTGGAAAACTGTAAATGCAGTGTTCGGTCAAAGGAAACTTAATTCAGCAGATAAAAGACAAATCAACAGAGCAGAGTGCCACTGGCCTCTGCCTAGCACATACAGTGCCTCCGCAACTTCAGTAAGCTGAGATAATCGGCCCCTCTCCCCAGCAGCAGATCAAGTCCCAATGTCATAAACCAGGTGTGACCAGACTTGTGTGGATTGCAAGAGGAAACCAAAACGCTTGTAAAAGTGAATAATATAAAGTTTATTAAAGATAAGTTATAATAAGGAAAACACCCCAAATACAAATAGTGCTCAACCAACCAACCAACCAACAGAAAACCCACAGACAACAGATAATAATATACAGCCAAGGGGAAGTACCAAGTTCATACACATTAGCCAGACCAGGGTCATACACAGGAGATCAGCAGATGGGATAAGGAATAACTGGACAGGGATAGGATGGATGGGTCAGGACAGGAAGATCAGGTACTCAGGTAGCAGATTCAAGAAAAGGTTCAGATTATCAGGCAGCAGGTACGGATCAGGGCACAAGGAAGATACCAAGGCGATGAGAATACTCATCAGCCGAGTATATATGTGAATGCCAGTAATTGGCCTCAAGTAACACCTGAGCGCAGGAGGCGCTGTCTTCTCCACACTGCTGGGATACACCCGCTGGTGAACATCGGTACTATGGCCCAAGTATCCAGCAGTGCCACCGGCAGATGAGTCCTTTTACTACAGGTCCTAAGAGTTGAACGACACCCACTGCTGGACACTGGTACTGCGATCCAAGAGACCGACAGCACTACCAGCGGGTGAACCTTTTCCTGACCCCAGAATGTTACAAACCACCCAGCTGAAGCGCTGACAGCCGCAAAGTTGTCGATGACCTCTGCCCCACATTTACTGATGACAACTTTTCCTTGCACTATTCCCTGCAGCCAAGAATGGAGATCATGTGGACTATGTGAGTTCACTCTGCCCGACTAATGCATGTCCGGACCAGGTGTTTGTTGACTTTTGATGGGGGAGAAATGTGATAGACCTACCCAGGGCAGAGGCTTTTGGAGGGGACTGAATGCTAGCCTCTTGCCTACTGACTATGGGCCCTAGCATTTGAGGGAGCTACAAGCATTTAAGAAGATGTTATGTAATGCAAAAGGACATTAATAAAAAAGCCAAAATGGTCTCTGCCAGAGTGGGACTCATAGCAGATACTGATGTTCTCAGCAAGCCACATGTTTGAAATGCCATAATTGTGTTTATTGTAAGTAGGTCTGCTATTGTGCAATGGATCATCACTGATCCGTGATCCGAACAGGTCACCCCATTCGGATCGGCACACCACGCGATCCGCGGAGCACTCCGGAGCCTCGGCCGTAGGAAAGTCCCCGGCTTTTGGCCTAGCTCCGGAGCGGCGGCCATCTTGCTCCACCCCCGTGTGCTTGCCAGAGCCCAGTGCACAGCGTGACACACCTCCCCGCCTCAGCGCACTGGAGACAGCATCTGTGAGCTCTGGACCTGCATGTAGGAGAGACACCATCACCCAGGGAGCATGGCTGTCTGTACACCAGAGGAGGGGGTGACACCAGAGTGGAGGGGGGTGACACCGGAGTAATGATAGTGATAAGGGGGCAAGTGGACATCTTTTATTACACCCAACAGAGTTTTAGATTGTTATTTTCATCACAAAACTGAGCTTATGTGCTTAAATACAGTATTTGTAAATCCGACGGACTGTTTAAATGTTAAATTTAATGTGAAAATCAGAGGTGTTCTGTCACATTAGCAATAAACAGTCCGTCGGATTTCCAAACACTGTATTTAAGCACATAAGCTCAGTTTTGTGTTGAGAAGAACTGTGAAATCTAAAACTCTGGTGGGCGTAACAAGATTTGTCTTTTTTTTTTTTGCTGATCCGAAAATGATCCGATCCGTGACTCCTGATCCGAGGATCGATCCGCTCTGTGAGTTTTGTGATCCGTTGCACCCCTACTATTGTGTGAAGGTGTTCAGTTTTTATACTTATGATAATGTGTATTGTGTCTTCTGAGTTAGAAGACAGCAAGTCTGACCTGAAAGGTCAGAACTATGAGTCACCTAGGTTGGTTAAATGACTAGTTAATAAGCTCATGTGTTTTTTTTTTTTTTAGCCGTATTGATAATATGGTAATATGATCAGGAGGAGGAACCTCCTTCTCAAGTGTATAAAAGCCTGTGTACTTGTTCAAATAAACCATTTTTATTATGGTTTACTCCAAACTTGGTATTGCCTAGTTATCGGGGTAACTATAGTCAGACTTGCGGGTCTCGGGTATCAGAACTTGGAAAGCAGCTTCTCAGTTTCCTTGAATCAGTACTTATGAACTGCACCTGCCTCTATGCTATAAACAGAGCGTTGTGCTGTCTGCACAGCGTTCTAATATTGTCAGCCGTAGCTTGGCCACGCTACAACCAATGGTGCCATCGCTCCCCATGCTGCAACTCTGACCAGCCTGCAACTTCTGCATTAATGCTGCTACATTAACTGCACAGACTGCCATTGCCGGGGACAACCTTAGAGACCTTCCTTGCTGACACCCTACACTACTGAATCCCTTGTTGCTACACTGAAGCCCTGCAAACGGACAAGTAGCAATTGTTTCACTTGTAGTACTACAGAAAGATCTACTGCATATATTCCACCTAAGAACAATTGTTGTTATATATTATGGCTTGTAGCTAATAACATACTACTTGGGATACTGTATTAAGACGATTTGGCCAAAACTTTAGCTAGGATCTTTACATCCACTGTGATATGGTATATCGGTGATAAGCATCACACTTAAGAGGATCTTTATGAGGTTTTAGAGGTTTTAGTATCAAGATAATTAATGCTTCTTTCATAGAGGGGGGAATAATCCTGGCTTCCAAAGCTTTGTTTACACATGTTACAAGGTAGCAAGCCAGGGATGATTAAGGGACAATAATTTTGCATTGATAAGATGTGTCTCCTTAAGACAAATAATATGTGGCTTATATTTCTTTAAAAAGGAAAATACCAAGGATCGCTTCTGGGGCGAGTTCATACTCCTAACAGGGATTATTTTTTACTGATTTAGACATAAAAAAACAGTCAGGGTATAACAGACACAATGAGCATCTGGAATATAAATATGACACTGTAAATGACACCCCTCGTAACATGTACAGATGAGAACGTGCAAAGTCAAAAATAAAAGAGCACCACAAAAACATAAAAATCAGTAGAAAATATAAATCCAGCTGATCTCAACGTGAGAAGGGTCGGAGAAAAAACAACAACTATCCCACCCTGCTCAAACATCCCACCCTGCTCAACCATCCCAAACACAGCAAGCCTTGAAACCCTTAACAGAAAAAAATCCCAGAGTAACTGTAATTGGAGGTGACTAATCTGTGGCCTCACCACTAACTTGTATGGGGGAGGTGGTAGGTCCAGAATGGCTCACATGAAGACAGTAGGCCTCCATGTAGAAGGCTCACATGAAGACAGTAGGCCTCCATGTAGAAGGATATGAAATACAAAGTATTATAAGGCACAAACAGCAACAGTCATATAAATCAGAGCTTGTTGCAGGCACAGTATATAGCCAAAGAAGGGGGAGGTTAATCACAAGAACATGGAGGGACGACGGTGCATCATCCAGAGCTGTATCCTGGCCTAGGCCAACAAGGCTCAGGCCTAGGGCAGCACGTTGCAGGGGGGCAGCACGGAAAGAGTCTCCGCCAGCTTGCACTGTTAGGCCGCATACACACGTCCGAGAAACTCGACGGGCGAAACTCATCGTTCCGCACGCCGAGGTTCCCGATGAGCGGTCAAAAAGCTTGTCGAGCCAAATTTCCCCAATGAACAACAAGGAAATAGAGAGCATGCTCTCTATTTTGGCTCGACAAGCTTCCCGGCGGTTTGCTCGTCGAAAGTGTACACACGGACGGTTTTCTCGGCAGAATATGTCTCCCATTCTGCCGAGAAACTCGGTCGTGTGTACGGGGCCTTAGTGTAGCACTGTTAGTGTAGCACCAGTTTTATGGGGCAGACTGGGCAGAGAGGCAAGCATTCCGCAACTGTAGGGGGTGGAGCTTCTAATTTTGACTGTCCTATCATCCTGGACCACAAACCTTCCTCACTGTGCTATGTTTTCTGCTGTACCATTGGCATGTTATATCTTTTTTGTCCTTTCCATAAAATTATCAGAATTGTGGGCCTAAAGTAGAACTTTAGGAACACTTTTCTATTTAATTTTTGATAGAGTAAGTGTAAGGTAAGGGAAGGGCAGGTCTTTAACAGCAAGGGGTGTGGCCTTGACAGGAAGGGGTGGGTCATATTTAACTTAGGGGTGCACGAGTTTAGTTAGGCCTAGGGCAGCACAAAACCTAAATACATCCCTGGCATCATCAGTAATATTTAGTTGCGACAGCATCTAGATTGTGTTCCAAAGCGGTCATCCAGCCAAGCCAAAGCCTCTCTTGGACTGGAGTAGAAGTGAGCTTTACCATCATGGATAATTCTCAGCTTAGCAGGGAAGAGCATAGCAAATTGCAGACCTTCAGTGCGCAAACGGTCTTTCACTGCTGCAAAGGAGATGTGTTGACTTTGGACCTCAGCTGAGAAGTCAGTATATATGGAAATATTACTGGCATTAAATTTGAGCGGCACTTTTTCTCTAACAAAATGCAGGATAGTGACTTTGTCTTGAAAGTTGAGGATCCATGCAATCACAGATCGTGGAGGGGCTCCCAAGGGAGGAGGACGTGAAGAGGTGTGATGTGCATGCCCGATAACAAAGGCATGGTAAAATGCATCAATCCCAAAGACGTTGTGCAGCCAAGAATAGAGAAACTGTTTAGGGCGGGATCCCTCAGAATGCTCCGGGAATCCCACAAAGCAGAGATCATTCCTGCAGGAACCGTTCTCCAGGTCATCTAATTTGTCTTTGAGGGACACCAGCTCATTCATGGCGGTGTGCACTGTGGCAAATATGTGGAGCAAAATGTCCTCCAGCAAATGAATGCGTTCCTCTGCCCCCCATTCTCTTTTCTGCTAGGGTAGGCTCTGCCTGAGGGGGATCAGAAGAATGTCTGTCCTCTGTGGCTATACACATGTCAAAGCAGCCAAGGCCCAACATAAAACCCTGTGTAACAACAGGTTTGTGGCTGCACTGTTCCAGGATGTTCTGCACTTAGATGACTTCAGGAGCATATGCACTCCAACTGACTTTGCCCTACTCACAGTGCTGACCCCTCTGTGGAAACACCAGGGCCACATCATACCTCACTATACATCTAGCAAGGCATCCACTCTCACCTTATATCTGACTCTCATCACAAAGCAGGGGTGGATCCAGGGGGGCAACGGGGCAATTTCCCCCCTCAGAATGCGGGTGTGTGAGTGGGCAGGGTGGATGAGAGAGCAGGCGGCTACACAGGCAACTCCGCAGGTGAGAGAGAGCAGCTAAGTAGGCCAGGCTTTTAGGTGCCTCGGTTGGTGAGTGGGCGGAAGGCTCAGCGGGCAGGTAAGAGAGTAGGCGAGCAGCTGGGAAGCTCGGTGGGTGAGCGGATCTCTGGCCAATCAGGGAGCCAGCGGGCAGGGGAGCAGAGAGATGACATCATCTCTCACTGCCCGGTGCCCGCCCTTACTGTGCAGGCAGCTGTGGGAAGCAGAGAGATGACATTATCTCTCTGCTGCCTGACTGGTAATCTGCTGCCTGACTCTGGGACACAGCAAAAGATCACCTTAGCAGGAAAGTGACACAGCAAGTGACAATTCGCAACGTGTGGCAGGTGACTTGACAAGTGACAATCAGTAATATGTGGCAGGTGACATGGCAAGTGACAATCCGCAATGTGTGGCAGGTGACGTGGCAAGTGACACTCTGCATCTGGTTTCAGGTGAAGTGGCAAGTGACAAACTGCATCTGGTGACAGGTTAAGTGGCAAGTGACACGCTCAGGGCTCCCACTGATTGTGTCATGATGATTAAATCGCCAACACCAGCTATTTCACCAATAAATTGCCCCCCCCCCCCCCCAAAAAAAAAAAAAATTCTGGCAGTGCCCCTCCTGCTTTCAGTGTTGTTGCACTTTGAATGACAATTGTGCGGTGATGCAAAACTGTGATAATTTTTTTAACACAAATATAGCTTTCTTTTGGTGGTATTTAATAACCACTGTTTTTTTTCTTGCTTAATAAATAACAAAATAAGACCAAGTTTGTTATAAATTTAGCAAACAAGCAATTTGTCTCCTTTCCTGATGTGTGCTGATGGGCACTGATAGCCTGCACTTATTGGCACTGATGAGGCGACACTGATAGGCATTTATGGGCAGTGATAGGCTGCACTGATAGGCACTGATGGGGCAGCACTGGTGAGTACTGATGAGGAGGAGCTGATAAGCATCACTGATGGGAACTGGTAGGTGGCACTGATAGGTGACAATTATGAGAAGGCATTTATTGGCAGCACTGGTGGGCAATGATTGGCAGCACGTGTGGGCACTGCTGAGAATGCACTCATAATCAGGAATTTGATAGTCAGTGCCCTGATTATGTAAAAAATTTCCCTTTTACAGAAGCCGGTTATCGGCTCTCTTCTCTCTCACTCACACTGTCAGCAAGAGGAAAGAAAAGCTGATAACAGGCTTCTGTTTACATTGTGATCATCTATGATTGGACACAGCTGATCACATGGTAAAGAGAACCTGATTGGCTCTTTACCTCAATCTGTGATCAGCAGTGTCCGGAGGACATTCTAATCACAGAGCTTGCTGCCCACACGTCACTGCGGGAGTGATCATGGGAGGCCATCATATGACAGCTCCCCAGAACAGGCAGTTCACACTGTCCCAGTAATTTGGCTATAGAGCGGTTGGTAAGTGGTTAAAGCAGGGATCCTCAAACTACGGCCCTCCAGGTGTTGTAGAACTACACATCCCATGAGGCATTGTAACACACTGACATTCACAGACATGACTAGGCATGATGGGAAATGTAGTTCCTGAACAACTGGAGGGCCGTAGTTTGAAGACCCATGGGTTAAAGGATAAGTTCACCTATAGGAACATGTTATATGTTTCACCTGTTTTTATGGTGGAACACGCAACATGTATCGGCTCCTGCAGCTGCTCGGGAATCTGTTGCCTCTGTGTGAGAGCAGTATGGGTAGAAGTTTCCCATACCAGCTGTCACTTTTTGAAAAGAGCACGGCAGTGTCATTCATTTCTGTGAATGAATGAACTATAAGTACCGATATCCTTTGCAGCTGTCGCCTTATAGTTCTTAATGAACTACCATGGCGCTGTTGAAGACTGTGGTAGTTTATTGATTTTAGATTTTTCCTTTGAGTGCGAAACTGCTTACCCATACAATGCACAGGCAGACAGCCTACACTGACAGTCCTGCATTGCACCAGCATCATCTAGCAATGCTTCCCAGGCTCCTAAATAAAAATAGTACATGCACATATTTTTTTACCTTAAAATAATTTAATCTTAAAATCAAGTATTCAGGCTCCACATCAATCTAGCTTGTAATCACAGGATTAGTGGATGGAAAAGGTCTATCACATAGTCTTTCACATAGGCCAGGCTCAAATAAGGCAAAATAGAGTATATATAGTGTCACTGCTGCATTTATTAATAAAAACAGTTACAAATAAATTCTATTCATATTCTTAAATTGTCACCGTCTCAAATACAAAATGCAAATCATTGGGTAAGCTCATGGGAAAAGTCACTTCAGAAATGCATCATTTTTTTTGCTTGAAACATATCTGTTCATGCTTATGTACTGTATTCTGGAATTTTAACTGAGAAAATGACTGGTAACAGGTATAATGTACTTGTCATATCTGTCCACTGTGTTTATTGTCTCAGGCATTTCATGTTCACCCCTTCTTTACTTAGGAATGCCTGAATCTGGCCCAGCCCAACTTTTTTGCTTATATGCATGATGAGGGGATAAAGTATTGATATATAATACTGACAATAAGCAAATGCCATTTGTAAGGAAGATGGAGGTAAGCAACATAATGCCAAAGCAAAAAATAAGAAAAGATCTCAGTTTACCAAAAATGACTAAATTCCCAATTGGTGAGATCTGGATTGAACCTTGAAGCAGATTAATGATTTTAATTGTCTCTGTTTATGACATTTTTTTTAAATATTCAAATATTGAATGCATTATGACAGGCACAAGGAATGTGTTTATCTACTGAAACAACTATTGTAATCTGTTGCTAATAACAACTCATCAGATTCATATTTCATTAAATAGAAATTCTGCAATATTTCACTGTACATTTGAAATTAAAAAGAGGCTTTATATTAATTCAAGCCTCATCATATTTAAGTATGCACCCAATAACAGCTCAAAATTCTAGACAAAGGTCAGGAAGCTTGGGAATGCCAGAGCCTAGTTTGTACTATTATGGGATCAATCTAAATATCATAACAAAGGCAAACAAACAGTGGTTCATTAAAATATTGTCCCTGATGTGCTAATATAAAAAGCTATTAACTCCTTGTAAGACTGAGATATTCAATTTTTTAGCGAGTTTCTTTTCATACGACTAGATAGCACAACTTCTAGACATCTACTTGAAATGATTGCTTCTAGGTAAAATAATATTTTTGCTAATACCATAAGGCACATTAGGCATCTGTAGCACAGCTGGTCTGTGTTATTTGTGACAAGCATACTTCTAGGCTAGGAATTCAATAACATTGTAAAAACCTAAGTAGGAAGATTTGGGTCGTGAATGTAAAGATTCAGTAGTTCAACAAATGATTACCCAATACCAAAGAATACAAGAATTATTAGATGTTATTAAAGCGGTAGAAATGAATAACTGAGAGCTCCTGGAGGCTCATGCTATCAGCAACACTCAGCGATGATGGGGAAAGGGACTTCGAGCTACGATCTGGCCCACTACACTGTCGACTACCCGCTGGAGATATGACTAAGCGGCCAAAATCAAATAAACCGCCCCAGTGCCTCACAGTGGCGCTGGGGCGGCTCCACCACAAGTTAGGCAAAATGGCGCTGACCCTAGCTCTGGCGGAGTGGCACGCACACCGTCCAGCCACCATGCTGCAGGGAGACAGGCTAACACCCAGCTTGATGAGCTGGGAGAGTTTTCCCTTCTATTCCCATCGCCCACAGCCCATCAAAAACCAAGCAATGCAGGGAGAAATAAAGCAAGAGCCCTTTATTGAGATGTTCCCAGCCACAGAGCAATCTATCTCAGAAAACACTATTAAGGATGTGCTCCTCTCACTCAGGAGAACCTTATTCAGTGACTTTTCAGATCTGTTTACTCCCTTGGAAAAGGTTTAATTACATACTGATAAAATACAGCACTTAGAATCCAAGATGGCATATCTCTATTCTGCACATAATGATCTTGTTGATGCACACACTGACAAGGAGCTTCAGAGCCTTCAAAGCAAAATGGTGGATTAAGAAGACTGCTTGAGATGAAACAACATTACATTTAGGGGAATACCTGAATCCATACCCCCAAATGAGCTTACCAATTGTGTTCAGTACCTCATGCCGTCACTGAGTGACATTGAACTGTGTGTCGATAGAGCCCAGCGCAAACCCACATTTCTACCTGACACTGCGTCCAGGGATACCTTGGCACCAGTGGCGGCTGGTGCTCCATTTTTTTGGGGGGGCGCAAACAAAACCCCAGCCAACCCCCCCCCCCCAACTCAATATTGAACCCTCCGGACTAAGATTGGGATGCCATTAAAGTTCATGTGCGTGTAAAGGCCGGCGTCCCAATACTTTTGGGAATATAGTGTATTTAGTGCCAGGCCAATACATTTCCAGACTTCTTAGAGTCCTCCGCCTCCTCACATGCAGGAGACAAATATTAAACATGTAATAAGTTGGGTATTCGGTGAAGACGCCGGGAACCTCCCAACATGACATTTATTTGATCTCAATAATCAGACAAAGCCAAAAATATCCATCCAGATATTCCAGTATGGAGGCTCCGCCCTCCTCGCTGACAAATCAGACAGCAGAGAGCAGAGGGCTCCCAGGTATCGCACACAGCGAGGGTGGCGCAGTACAAGACTGTACACAGAGGGCTCCCAGGAGAGAGACAGAGAGAGAGACAGAGAGAGAGACAGAGACATAGAGGGAGACAGAGAGGGAGACAGAGAGGGACACAGAGAGAGACACAGAGAGGGACACAGAGAGAGACACAGAGAGAGGCACAGAGAGAGACACAGAGAGAGACACAGAGAGAGACACAGAGAGAGACACAGATAGATAGATAGATAGATAGATAGATAGATAGATAGATAGATAGATAGATAGATAGATAGATAGATAGATAGATAGATAGATAGATAGATAGATAGATAGATAGATAGATAGATAGATAGATAGATAGATAGATAGATAGATAGATAGATAGATAGATAGATAGATAGATAGATAGATAGATAGATAGATAGATAGATAGATAGATAGATAGATAGATAGATGGATACAGAGATAGATAGATAGATGGATACAGAGATAGATAGATAGATAGATAGATAGATAGATAGATAGATAGATAGATAGATAGATAGATAGATAGATAGATAGATAGATAGATAGATGGATAGATAGAGAGATAGATAGATAGATGGATACAGAGATAGATAGATAGATAGATAGATAGATAGATAGATAGATAGATAGATAGATAGATAGATAGATAGATAGATAGATAGATAGATAGATAGATAGATAGATAGATAGATGGATACAGAGATAGATAGATAGATAGATAGATAGATAGATAGATAGATAGATAGATAGATAGATAGATAGATAGATAGATAGATAGATAGATAGATACACAGACACAGAGAGAGAGAGAGAGAGAGAGAGAGCAGATAGAGACAGACAGAGATAAGAGATCTGTGAAGCACAGCTGCAGCAGGACACAGTACTCTAAGCCCTCACACACATACAGGAGATGTGAAGCACGGCTCTCTGTCCCCCTTCCTCCAGCCCATCACAGTACAGGCTGAGCATACAGCACAAGGTGCTGCTGGATGGGGTGGACAGTGACACTGGACAGGACAGACAATTAAACTCAGACAAATAAAGTGTTTTAAATAAGTTACTTACCTTAGATTCCTTTTGGAGCCAAAAACGAAAGTAACACTGCCCTGGGGGTAGCACTGCCCATTTCCTTTTGCAGAGAGGAAGCAGCAAGACCCAATTGGAGTGGAGAGAGTGGAGACACTGTATTGTGATTGGCTCGTGGCGCAAAGCACATATGACGCTATAGCAGTGAGCTGTGACCTGCGCCCACCCTGCACATAGTAGTGCTGTTAAAGGACCTTTTTTTTTTTTTCTTAAAAAAAAAAAAAAAAAATTTAATGGCTCTGGGGGGATTAATGGCTCTGGGGGGAGGGGGGCGGTGCCCCTGCGCCCCCTATGGACGGGCCGCCACTGCTTGGCACGCATTTACTATTACCATGTGAAAGAACATGTTATGATGGCAGCCAAACAACGCCCGATAGTTCCAGAAGAATTCATTGGTATATCCCTATACACATATTTTGCAGCAGACAGCAATGAACAGGAAGAAACTCACTCTGTTTACAAAAATCCTATGCAATAATAGCATTGTCTATCGGTGGGGTTTCCCCACTAAACTGCTCGTCACTTGGAATAGAAAAACATAACCTATATACAGGTTGTGGGAAAAGGCATTCATCTCTTCAAGCATTGGCAACTTCTCCCTCCAGATGCGCAGCCTCCAGCTCAGTCCTCACCTGAATGCCTGCAAGCTGAATGGTCCTAATATGGCCCTTTTGTCCTTACACAGGCCTCATCCTGCCACCATACCTCTCTGGGAGATAAACTGCCCGGTTTGTTTTCTCTTGTCACAGTTCAGTGCGCAGCACTGCTAGTTTGCTTACCCCCACGATACCACAGCAGCTTTGGTTGTCCATTGTGCGTGCATTGCCATGAGTTTCTTATATATGTTTCAGTTTTTTCCCCACCTGACCCTTTTTTTTTAGCTCTCTCTACCCTTCTAGTGACCAATCAAGATGTTGTGAACACCACAAATGGACCTAACCCGCTGACTATGTCAAATGCCCTACCTCTTGGATTTTTGGAACCTTCACCTAACTCGTCAGATGTGAGCTACCCAAACAACACCCTTCCTTGGATGAATAGGAAATGATTAAGGAAAAATTTACTTTGTAGGCATGTTTATAAAAGTATACAAATTTAATGTTTCACAAAAATGACATCTAAACATACATAATAAATGCAATAGAAACATTTGATTATGTGATAAAACTCAAGGAAATTGACGCATTGATCAAGCCCCCCAATTACACTGCAATTTGATGATGAACTTCATAAATTATGGAGATTGAACACCTCCCTCTTGGAGAACAAGCAATTGTACCAAAAGATCATGCAGAAACTTCTTTATGTATAATGATACTCTGGAAATTAGTAGATATACTTTATGGAATACCTATAAGGTGTATATGAGGGGGATTCTAATTAAACTGGCTTCATATATCAAGAAACAGAGGGAGAGGCAGATTTAAGATGTGCTCCTCTTTAAAGCCCTAACAGAGTGAGGTAATAAAGCCAACACAAATCCCTTCTAACGAATGATATCCTTCAAGAGAGACAAAAATGAAGGTCCCTGCTCCTTTATAAATTTGAAAACCACCTCAAATATCTTAAAGCTAACTATTATGGGCTGCGTAACAAAGCAGGAGCTTGGGTAGCTAAGAAAGTCAAAGCTTAAGCAAAAGATAGTTTCCCTTACTCACCCCCTATCTCATTGAACTCTTTTTAAAAGAAAAGATTTAGCCAATACCTTTGCGGACTACTATCATTCTCTCTATGACCTCTGCAGTGGTAAGGCTACTCCCCAACCCTCTCCTGAACTTATCAATAGTTTTCTGAACAAAGTGAAGCTTCCTAACCTTACTGATGATCAACTCAAGTCCATATCCCAGCCATTCACAACCCAGAAAATGTGTTTGATTATCAAAAAACTCCCTAACCACAAATCCCCAGGAGACGATGGTTTCTCAAACGAATATTATAAATGCCTCCCTAATGAAACTGCCCCTTATCTACAATCCGTATTCAATCTTGATTCCTCCTTTGGTACTTTCCTCCCCAAATGTTGAGAGCTGTGATTGTAATGATTCCAAAACCCAACAAGGACCCCACCAGTCCTGCTAGCTACAGGCCCATATCCCTTCTCAATACGGATGTATTATCCATCCTGACCAGGTGTGCTTTGTCCCAGGGTGTCAAGCCCCCAGATGGAACTAGATGTCTCATCAATCTAATCTCCCAGGCTGGATCCTCTCGAGCACCTTCTCTGCTCCTCTCTTTGAACTCGGAGAAGGCATTTGATAGGTTCCACTGGGGATATCTCAAGTCAGTACTTGACATGTTTGGCATTGGAGGATGGTTGCAGACTGCTATCCTATCACTATATTTCACCTCCTCAGCCACCATACTTCAGGCATCACCTTCAAACCAATATGAATAACAAATGGGACTGTCAGACATAGGTGGCCACCACATAGGTTCCAACCCTGAGCTAGCCATCTTACACCTGACTATTCAGGAACTACCACCCAACATGCGAGCAGTGGCTACACAACTTCTACTAGCAGCAGAACTCACAATCACGAGATTGTGGATAACACCACACCACCTTCGCCTCTTGATGCCATTATTGCCCTAAACCACCAATGCGAGATGGAAAAACTGTTGGCTTTCACAAACCTCACCGCCACACCATTCAGAGATAAGTGGAACCTATGGCTAAATGTACAGTCAAAATTTGAAAACTGTTCTTTAAGATTCACTAATAGTAACATAGTTACATAGTTAGTCAGGTTGAAAAAAGACACACGTCCATCTAGTTCAACTATAAAAAAAAACAATTCCATATACCCAATTCTATACCCAAAGTTGATCCAGAGGAAGGCAAAAACCCCAGCCAGAGCATGCTCCAATTTGCTACAGCAGGGGAAAAATTCCTCCCTTATCCCCTGAGAGGCAATCAGTTTTTGCCTGGATCAACTTTACCTATAAATGTTAGTACCCAGTTATATTATGTACATCTAGGAAAGTATCCAGACCTTTACAATGTACCCTTATCAATTCACATAGAAGGGGAGGGATCTGGGAGTCCCCTTTGTTAAAGGGGGCTTCCTTATACCAATACACCCCTTGCCCGCAGACCCCCGCAACCACCGGGCAAGGGTTGTGGGGATGAGGCTCTTGTCTCCATCAGCATGGGGACAAGGTGCTTTGAGGGGGTCACATCATGTTGAGGGCATGTGGCCTGGTACAGTTCAGGTGGGGGGCTCTCTCGCCCCCCTCTTTCCCTGTCGCCTGCCAGGTTGCATGCTCGGATAAAGGGTCTGGTATGGATTTTTGGGGGGACCCTGCACCATTTTTTTTATTTTTGCGCGGATTTCCCCTTAAAATCCATACCAGACCTAAAGGGTCTGGTATGGATTTTTTGGGGAACCCCGTGTATTTTTTTTTTAAATGCACGGGGGTTCCCCTTAATATTCATACCAGACCTGCAGGGCCTGATATGGAATTTGGTGGGACCCCCACACATTTTTTCTTTTCAATTTTGGTTCCCTGCACAAAATTTAATTTTTGAAGGAAAAAAAGTCATTTAAAACTATTCCCGCTATTAATGAATTCTCGGGTGCTGGCAATACATATACAAGTAATTTAAAAATGGCTTGAACTTGAAAATTAACCTTTAAAATTGTCACTTTAGAATTCTCTCATAGACTTTTACAGGGTGTTCTGCGTCTTTTCGAATTTGCCGCGAACATCCCAGATTGTTCGCTATTTGCTGAACTGGCGAACAGCCAATGTTTGAGTCAAACTCATGTTCAACTCGAACTCGAAGCTCATCACTACTCTGGAGGGGGTCTATTCCACATTTTCACAGCTCCTACTGCAAAGAAACCTTTCTGTTTTTGGGGATAAAATCTCTTTTCCTCTAGACGTAAAGAGTGCCCCCGTGTCCTCTGTATTGACCGTAAAGTGATTAACTCAACACCAAGTTCACTATATGGACCCCTTATACTGTATATTTGTACATGTTGATCATATCCCCCCTCAATCTCCTCTTTTCAAGAGTGAATAAATTCAGTTCCTCTAATCTTTCCTCATAGCTGAGCTCCTTCATGCCTCTTATCAGTTTGGTTGCCCTTCTCTGCACTTTCTCCAGTTCCCTGACATCCTTTTTGAGAACTGGTGCCCAAAACTGAACTGAATATTCCAGATGAGGTCTTACTAATGATTTGAACAGGGGAACATTATATCTTTCTCTCTCTCTCTGGAGTTCATACCTCTTTTAATACAACAAAGGACTTTGCTCGCTTTGGAAATCGCAGCTTGGTGCTGCATGTCATTACTGAGCCCATGATCCACCAAAACCCCCAGATCCTTCTCCACTACGGATTCCCCCAGTTGTACTCCCACCCAGTATTTATGATGAATGCATATTCTTAGCCCCCAAGTGTATTACTTTACATTTATCAACATTAAACCTCATCTGCCACATAGTCGCCCAATTAGACAGAGATTTGAGGTCGGCTTGTAAATTGGAGATATCCTGTAAGGATCTTATTTCACTGCATAGCTTAGTGTCATCTGCAAAGACAGAATGTTACTTTTGATCTCAGACCCAATATTATTTACAAAGATATTAAAAAGTAAGTGTCCCAGCACTGAACCTTGAGGGAAACCCACTGATAACCTTAGACCATTCAGAGTATGAATCATTAACCACTACTCTCTGAATTCTGTTTTTATCCAATTTTCTATCCATTTACAAACCAATATTTCCAATCCTGTAGACTATACCTTACACGTGAGCCGTGTGTGCGGAACTGTATCAAACGCTTTTGCAAAATCCAAATACTCCACATCCACCGCTACTTTCCTCTTTATAAAAAGAAATCAGGTTTCTCTGACAACTTCTGTCTTTCATGAATCCATGCTGTCTGTTGCTTAAATCGTTTTTTTTCCAGAATGCTTTTATTAAACTCTCCAGTATCTTCCCAACTATAGAAGTTAAACTAACAGGTCTATAGTTACTTGTTCCCTTTTTAAATATAGGCAACACGTTCACCCTGCGCCAATCCAGTGGTACTATTGCCGTTATTAACCACTTAAGACCCGGACCAATACGCTGGTAAATGACCCAAGGTGTTTTTGCGATTCGGCACTGCGTCGCTTTAACAGACAATTGCACGGTCGTGCGACGTGGCTCCCAAACAAAATTTGCGTCCTTTTCTTCCCACAAATAGAGCTTTCTTTCGGTGGTATTTGATCGCCTCTGCGATTTTTATTTTTTGCGCTATAAACTAAAATAGATCCACAATTTTGAAAAAAAACACAATTTTTTTACTTTTTGTTATAAAAAAAAATCAAATAAACTAAATTTTAGTAAAACATTTAGGCCAAAATTAATTCAGCCACATGTCTTTAGTAAAAAAAAAATCGCAATAAAAAAAAATAGCTACCTAGCGGGAACAGCGACACTAATACAGCGATCAGAAAAATTATCGCTTAGTGACGCTGGCAATAGGGAGTGAAAGGGTTAACTAGGGCGGTGATCAGGGGGTGGGGGGGGCTATCCTGAACCTAACACTAACTGTTTTTTACACTGCCTGTCACACTGACACTAAATGCAGTGATTAGATCACTGCATTCAGTGACACTGTGACAGGGGGGTGGGGGGGGGCGATCACAAGGGGTTAATGTGCCTATGTGAGTGTGTGTCAGTGTTGTGTTGGTGCACACTTACTTGTGATGTCTTCTCTCATCAGCAGCGCTGGGAAACAGCGCTGCGATGAGATATTACATCATTTCCTCCTTCCTGTGTAAACACAGGAGGAGGAACTGACACGATGGGAGCGCGCTCCCATTGGCTGGGAGCGATCGCGGGGGGGGCGGAAATCACGGACATCCACCCGCTCGTCGGCGATCGCTCCCAGAGGCAGGGGGACCCCCGCACGTCGCGGAGGGGGTCCCGATGGGACCCCCGAACCGCACGAAGGTGGGGACGTAAATTTACGCCCTTGTGCCTGTACGAGCCATTCTGTGGCCGTATATGTGCGTGCGGGGGTCCTTAAGTGGTTAATGAGTCCCTAAAAATTAGATGCAATGGCTTTGAAAATACAAATCTTTTAGGATCTGTGGGTGTATGGCTATTCTGTCTAAATATTTCTGGACCATATCACTTTTGAGTCATTGTGGATTATTTGGGGCTGTGTCACTACCACCCCCATTGTGGACATGAACTTCCCTATGCTCCTTTGTATACACAGAGCTGAAGAAAGTATTTAATAAATTAGCCTTCTCTTTGTCCCCAGTCACCCACTCTAGATTATTTTGTAAAGAGCCTACATGCTCAGACCTGACCTTTTTACTATTAATATATTTGAATATTTTTTTGGAGTTTGTCCTACTATCTTTTGCAATCTGTCGTTCATTTTGAATTTTTGCATCCTTGATTTCCTTTTGACATATTCTGTTAAATTCATTGTAACATTAAAACAACACTAGTGTTCCTTCATTTTTATATATTTTTTGCAGTGAGGTCCCAAACAGTCTTTTTGAAGAATTCCCATTTCTGTTTATCGATGCCAATATTCCCTCCCAGTCTACGTCCTGGAGAGCAGCCCTCATCCTAATCTTCACTAAGCTTCACTAATATGGGTATGCTACGCACTGGTGACTAGCCTGGCCCTCCTCCTTCTCCCCCTTCCTCCATGGCCTTTCTGTCACTTCCCTCTCCTCTCCCCCTTCTCTTCTTCTCTGCCTTCGATAACTGTATCTTGCATGTTCATGACTAATAATAAGTTAAGTAACTTTACCTTTGTCCATAGTGCAAATTACAATACTTTTCTCGGATTACCTTGTTGTTATGTTAACATTGGATACCAACTGATTGCTTGAACCTGTTTCAGTTTCTGTCATTGTACCACTTTATTTTCATACAATAAAGAAATATTGACATTAAAGTGGTAGAAAAGTCAAGTTTTCAAAAAGGTTTTTTATAACATAAGAGACCCTAGTCTATTCTGTCATAAACATCCCCCCTCTCTGTCAGTGGTAATACAATCTGAGCATGTACGTGCACAGCTCAGACCGCATTTGTGGTCCACTCTGTATGCCACAGTGATGTGACTGCCATACTCATTGGTGACAATTATGTCACTGTGGCCCAGCCATTCAAGTAGCCAAAGATATGGAACCTGAAAGGAAGACCGGACAAGGATGGAAGAACTGGGAATAAGGGGGAGCCAACACAGCACTGTTCTGGAGGGTTCTGTCTTGTTGGTAAGCCTGTCATAATGTGCTAGTATGTAGTGCATACTAGTACATTATGGCTTAAACATGCAAGAGGCCATTTTTTTTCTTTTTTTTTCTACTGCTTTAAGTAGTGATAGACTATTTTGTTTGTTAGTAGGACCGAAACTTATCTGCTAAATATACAGTTAAATACAGTTAAAATACAGCAAAGTGTATACTTTTGCCTGTAACCAGGTTTCTTAAAATTTCATACCAAAACCACTGATCCACAAGACCTCCATTTCCTATAATTGATCCAGAAACATAACACACCCATTATCTAAACTCCCTACATTATTATTGTATGGATAGGCAGATCCTCAAATTTTCAAGCACCTCATCCCATAAGAGTATAAAATAAATAACGGGGGATTGGGTACCTAAGGACCCTGGGACTATTAAACGGTGCAAATTAATTGTGAAAGACAAAAAAGTATAGAAAAATAGAAAAGATTTTTAATACATTTTTTTAACAAAATAAGTAAATACAAGACCATCTGAAGTAAATTACATGGAAACTTCAGTTCATTTTCAACAATTTGTTACAGTTTTAGTTCACTCGCTCAACATGTTTCGCTCGTTAGAGCTTCTTCAGGAGTAATTTGAACTAACTGCAATGAATCAAAAAGAGAGAATCAATATAAAACAGATGGGCAATACAAAAGGATTAATAGAAATAATTATACAGATTGATAAGTCTTAACATAAATTTGAAATGTATTAGTATCAAGATAAATCGATGGACAATCAATATTGTAAATATACCAATTCCAGATTTGGATCTATTAAAAACAGAAGGGGAGCGCAACACCTCTTACCTCAGCATGTCTGGTTGAAAACAATAATAACGTGTCAACGAATCAATCAGGTGAATAACAATCCTGATTGGATTGAGCCTGGAAAACCAATTACACGAATGATGTGGCAATCAGTCCCTATAACCATAATCAATAAAAAGCTTAAAATAAATGTATATTGTGAAACAATAATGAAAAGAATTCTCAAAGATATATAAATCTCTGAGAAAAAAATGTAATAAAATATTGAATGATAATTACCTTTAAGGTTATCAGATTTAAGGCTAGATCATGTCACAATCAAATATAGCAATGGGACTACATGGAGGATGGAAACCTCAGAAGAGCCTCCATTATATTGATAGATAGTGCCTTAGAGCAGAGAGAGCAGAGGATCTGAAATTCTGTTAGGCCCCATACACACGATCGGACATATCCGATGAAAACGGACCGCGGACCATTTCCATCGGATATGTCCGATCGGGAGTTTGATCCGATGGCGTGTACACACCATCGGATCAAATTCCCCGCCGCCGGACGGCGCGGTGACGCGGCGGTGACGTTGACGCCGCCGCGTCACCGCCACGTCACCGCACCAGGAAGTAAAACACTTCCGCGCATGCGCCGAATCCATTCGGCGGCGGTGCGGCGGCGGTGGGGGACGACATGTCTGCTGGTAAGTGTACTAACCAGCAGACATGTTGGGCGGACAGATTCCACCGGATGGATTTCAAAGCATGCTTTGAAATCTGTCGGGTGGAGAAATCTGTCCGCTAGCCCATACACACGAGCGGAGATGTCTGCTGAAACGGTCCATCGGATCGTTTTCAGCGGACATATCCCCTCGTGTGTACGAGGCCTAAGGGTAATCAGAGAATGCAATCTAGAAGGAGAGAACCTATAGAAACAATCATAAGTTTCATTGTTTCTCAAGCATTGATGGGGTTAAATTAACCCAAATGATGATCCATAAATAAAGGGCATTTTAAATCCCCATAAGTGGTAAAAGAAAAACATACCATTCAAAATTGACAAGGTCCAAAGTGTCCCAAATGTGCAGCAGCATGCTGCTTTCTGGTTACTGAGATTGTGGACTGACATTGCAGCTAGCACAGCTGTGCTTTAAATATCACATCAGAGGAGGCGCCAGCCAATGGCGTCAGCTCTGATGGGGACATGTGACCTCCCCTGTTACAACCCTGATGGTCATCCCAGCTGAGAGTCAGCTTACTAATTTGGTCTGTATGGACACAAGACCGGCTTACATCGAATGACACGTCGCTATTTTGGATGTGGGAAGTTTTCCCTTACTTGTATGTTTTGTTGTTATTTTGTGACTTACAAACACCGCTGTATGCGGTAGCTGCATGGTAAACCGGCTGACTTTATAGAAGCGGGGAGATTGGGCAAAAACATAACAGGGGGGGTATGGAGTTAGGACCACTAATAGCAGAGGGATCCAGCCTCCTTAGCATAATATAGTGGTCCTACATGTCCCTATGGTTGATTTAGAGGACTGAGGATATAATCCAAAGGCACATTAATTCGTGAAAAACTGAATCATAAATCGGCTATGGAAGAAATAGATCACCATTAGACATGTATTTAAAATATGTTGAATGATACACAAACAGGTTATGAAGATCGGATGAGGATCAGGGTGCGCCCCCTGCTGCAGAAACAGAAAATAGGAATTGTTAACTCCTTATTAGATAGTGAAATACTTGGTTAATACATTGTGCATAATAACGTTATTAACAAGGTAACAAACCTCTACTGTTTAATAAACATCATATTGGTTAAGCAACACAAAAAAAAGAAGAAGAAAGAAACAAAAAAAGAAAAAGTACAATATTGAAATAAAACAGAATGACAATGACTCATAAAAAAAGGTTTGAAGCTGAATGCCTCGTTCAAGCCTGGGTAATGCAGAGCGGATAACGAATGAATCCATCTTGCCTCCCACTGTAATAATGTTTTATCAAAATCTCCCCCTCTTTCGCCGGGGGGGGGATGTGCTCTAAGGCAAAAAACTTCATTTTCATACTATTAAAATTATGATGGATCCCTACGTGGAGGCTAATAGGACTTTCCGTCTTTTTTTTGTTAATTAGGCTCACATGATCCCTAATCCTGTGAAAGAAGGGACGCTTTGTTTTGCCTATATTGAATGATCCACACTCGCACATCATAATATAGACAATACCTACAGATTGGCAGGTAGCAGTGAACGAAGGTTTGTGGATGCGTCCATTCGGCAACAGGATTGAAGTTGCAGAGTGGACGTATCCGCAAAATGAACAATTGTGGCACAGATGAGTGCCTCTGGCTTCCTCTTTGGGTACAGTTTTTGAGCAATGGTGACTATACACTAATTTGTCACGTAATGATTGGGATCTCTTGAAAGTGATCTTAGGGAAAGATTTTATATGTTTCGCAATTGTATCATCACCCAACAGGAGATGGCAGTATTTTTGGAGAATTCCCCGTAGTTTCTGGTGATGCCCAGAATACCTGGTGATCAACCTGATCCCGGGGTTCTCCTTTTTATTTTGGTGTTGTAAAGGAGCGATTTGCGCTCGTGCGTTTTCGCTCGCACATAAGCTTTTTTTAGGCAGGTATTGCTGTATCCCCTGGTTAGAAATCTAGATTTCAAGGCCTTAGCCTCAGTTTCACTGCAATTACGGCGTAACCTAAAATATTGTCCGTAAGGTATACTGGATATTAAAGGCCCTGGGTGAGAGCTTTCTGCATGCAGAAACGAGTTGCCGGCAATTGGTTTGCGAAACAATGAGGTGCCCACATTGCCATTTGGGTCAACATTGATTTTTAAGTCAAGAAAATTGAGATTGGTACGACTGGTCTCAAAAGTGAAATGTAAATTATATTCATTGATTTTGAGACTATCAATGAATTGGAGAAGTTCAACATAAGGCCCGGTCCAGATGAAGAAGACATCGTCGATGAATCTTCTCCACAGGGGCATATGGTCAAGGGCATGTCCTCCCGATGGAAAGGAGTCTGCTCCCACCCCCCCAGGTACAGGTTGGCATATGTGGGGGCACATTTGGTCCCCATTGCCACACCCTGTACCTGGAGGTAGTGGGAGTCGCCATAGAGGAAGATGTTATTTGACAGTACAAAATCCAGTAAACCCAAAATAAACTGGTTGTATTCGGAGGAGATATCGGAGGCCCCAGAAATGAAGCCCTCCACAACCTTAACCCCCAAGTTGTGGGGGATCGAATTGTAAAGAGCCTCTACGTCTAATGAGACCAGCCATGCCCCCTCCGGGACATTGAGGCCATCTAGAGCTCTCAAGAGGTCACTAGTGTCCTGTAAATAGGATACTAGGTTTTAAACATGTGGTCTCAAGTAGTCATCTACTAATTGACTAGCATGTTCAGTGAGTGAGCCATTGCCTGACACGATGGGCCTACCTGGGGGGTTAGAAGAGTTTTTATGTATCTTGGGTAAGGCATATAGGGTTGGGGTACAGGGACTCTCTATGTTGAGAAACTCCCATGTTGATTTAGAAATAATACCCCTATGATAGGCATCTGCTATCAAATATTGGTATCGTACAAAAGTCAGCTTAAGATGAGATTCAGTGACTTTTTTGTACCAATTTTTGTTTTCAAGAAGTTTCAGTACCATATGTTCGTAAAATGTCTTGTCCATGATGACAACATTTCCCCCTTTGTCAGAAGGTTTTATTACTATTGTGTCGTTGTTCTGAAAAAATTTTAAGGCTCGATTTTGATTGTCAGTCAAATTTGAGTGAACTGGATTTGACCATCGTGTTTGGGAAATATCTTTGGACACCTGATTAGTGAAGGCCCAAACATTTGGGTTGCCCTGAAGCGTAGGAAACATTTTAGATCTTACTTTGTATTCTTTTGGTTTGGAGATGATGGCCCCATGGGAAATGGTGTTCAAAACCAGTTCATGGGAGCAGGCTTGATTAAGATGATCCGCCTCCAAAAGATCCGTCTCATCTATTCCACCTTCCTCCCATAACTCCATCAGCTCCTCCAGAGCTTGGATGTCTTTAAGCGTCATTGTCTTCCAGAGGGGATTATTGAGATCTGTAGTTTGTATAGCAGGTTTGGGTTTGTCAAACAACACCTTCAACATCAACGTCTAGAAAACAAATTAACATCTTTGATTAGTTCGAAACTATCAATACCTTGGACCGGACAAAATGTTAAGCCATATTTCAAAACTGAAATTTGATCAAGTGACAACTCAACTGAGGATAAATTAATCACTTCAAAGTTGGTTTGGGACGTATCAACTTGATTGATAGATCATCTTAAGCTGACTGTTGTACGATACCAACATTTGATAGCGGACGCCTATCATAGGGGTATTATTTCTAAATCAACATGGGAGTTTCTCAACATAGAGAGTCCCCGTACCCCAACCCTATATGCCTTACCCAAGATACATAAAAACCCTTCTAACCCCCCAAGTAGGCCCATCGTGTCAGGCAATGGCTCACTCACTGAACATGCTAGTCAATTAGTAGATGACTACTTGAGACCACATGTTCAAAACCTAGTATCCTATTTACAGGACACTAGTGACCTCTTGAGAGCTCTAGATGGCCTCAATGTCCCGGAGGGGGCATGGCTGGTCTCATTAGACGTAGAGGCTCTTTACAATTCGATCCCCCACAACTTGGGGGTTAAGGTTGTGGAGGGCTTCATTTCTGGGGCCTCCGATATCTCCTCCGAATACAACCAGTTTATTTTGGGTTTACTGGATTTTGTACTGTCAAATAACATCTTCCTGTATGGCGGCTCTCACTACCTCCAGGTACAATGTGTGGCAATGGGGACCAAATGTGCTCCCACATATGCCAACCTGTACCTGGGGGGGTGGGAGCAGACTCTTTTCCATCGGGAGGACATGCAAACATACCTTGACCATGTGCCCCTGTGGAGAAGATTCATCGACGATGTCTTCTTCATCTGGACCGGGCCTTATGTTGAACTTCTCCAATTCATTGATAGTCTCAAAATCAATGAATATAATTTACATTTCACTTTTGAGACCAGTCGTACCACTCTTAATTTTCTTGACTTAAAAATCAATGTTGACCCAAATGGCAATGTGGGCACCTCATTGTTTCACAAACCAATTGCCAGCAACTCGTTGCTACATGCAGAAAGCTCTCACCCAGGGCCTTTAATATCCAGTATACCTTACGGACAATATTTAAGGTTACGCCGTAATTGCAGTGACGACCTTACTTTTGAAACTGAGGCTAAGGCCTTGAAATCTAGATTTCTAACCAGGGGATACAGCAATACCTGCCTAAAAAAAGCTTATGTGCGATCGAAAACGCAAGAGCGCAAATAGCTCCTTTACAACACCAAAATTAAAAAGGAGAACCCCGGGATCAGGTTGATCACCAGGTATTCTGGGCATCACCAGAAACTACGAGGAATTCTCCAAAAATACTGGCATCTCCTGTTGGGTGATGATACAGTTGCGAAACATATAAAATCTTTCCCTGAGATCACTTTCAAGAGATCCCAATCATTATGTGACAAATTAGTGCATAGTCACCATTGCTCAAAAACTGTACCCAAAACGGAAGCCAGAGGCACTCATCCGTGCCACAATTGTTCATTTTGCGGATAGGTCCACTCTGCAACTTCAATCCTGTTGCCGAATGGACGCATCCACAAACCTTCGTTCACTGCTACCTGCCAATCTGTAGGTATTGTCTATATTATGATGTGCAAGTGTGGATCATTCTATATAGGCAAAACAAAGCGTCCCTTCTTTCACAGGATTAGGGATCATGTGAGCCTAATTAACAAAAAAAGATGGAAAGTCCTATTAGCCTCCACGTAGGGATCCATCATAATTTTAATAGTATGAAAATGAAGTTTTTTGCCTTAGAGCACATCCCTCCCGGCGAAAGAGGGGGAGATTTTGATAAAACATTATTACAGCGAGAGGCAAGATGGATTCATTCGTTATCCGCTCTGCATTACCCAGGCTTGAACGAGGCATTCAGCTTCAAACCTTTTTTATGAGTCATTGTCATTCTGTTTTATTTCAATATTGTACTTTTTCTTTTTTTGTTTCTTTCTTCTATTCTTCTTTTTTTGTGTTGCTTAACCAATATGATGTTTATTAAACAGTAGAGGTTTGTTACCTTGTTAATAACGTTATTATGCACAGTGTATTAACCAAGTATTTCACTATCTAATAAGGAGTTAACAATTCCTATTTTCTGTTTCTGCAGCAGGGAGCGCACCCTGATCCTCATCCGATCTTCATAACCTGTTTATGTATCATTTAACATATTTTAAATACATGTCTAATGGTAATCTATTTCTTCCATAGCCGATTTATGATTCAGTTTTTCACGAATTAATGTGCCTTTGGATTATATCCTCAGTCCTCTAAATCAACCATAGGGACATGTAGGACCACTATATTATGCTAAGGAGGCTGGATCCCTCTGCTATTAGTGGTCCTAACTCCATACCCCCACTGTTATGTTTTTGCCCAATCTCCCCGCTTCTATAGAGTCAGCCAGTTTACCATGCAGCTACCGCATACAGCGGTGTTTGTAAGTCACAAAATAACAACAAAACATACAAGTAAGGGAAAACTTCCCACATCCAAAATGGCGACGCGTCATTCGATGTAAGCCGGTCTTGTGTCCATACAGACCAAATTAGTAAGCTGACTCTCAGCTGGGATGACCATCAGGGTTGTAACAGGGGAGGTCACATGTCCCCATCAGAGCTGACGCCATTGGCTGGCGCCTCCTCTGATGTGATATTTAAAGCACAGCTGTGCTAGCTGCAATGTCAGTCCACAATCTCAGTAACCAGAAAGCAGCATGATGCTGCACATTTGGGACACTTTGGACCTTGTCAATTTTGAATGGTATGTTTTTCTTTTACCACTTATTGGGATTTAAAATGCCCGTTATTTATGGATCATCATTTGGGTTAATTTAACCCCATCAATGCTTGAGAAACAATGAAACTTATGATTGTTTCTATATGTTCTCTCCTTCTAGATTGCATTCTCTGATTACTCTAACAGAATTTCAGATCCTCTGCTCTCTGAGGCACTATCTATTAATATAATGGAGGCTCTTCTGAGGTTTCCATCCTCCATGTAGTCCCATTGCTATATTTGATTGTGACATGATCTAGCCTTAAATCTGATAACCTTAAAGGTAATTATCATTAAATATTTTATTACATTTTTTTCTCAGAGATTTATATATCTTTGAGAACTCTTTTCATTATTGTTTCACAATATACATTTATTTCAAGCTTTTTATTGATTATGGGTGTAGGGACTGATTGCCACATCATTTGTGAAATTGGTTTTCCAGGCTCAATCCAATCAGGATTGTTATTCACCTGATTGATTCATTGACACGTTATTATTGTTTTCAACCAGACATGCTGAGGTAAGAGGTGTTGCGCTCCCCTTCTGTTTTTAATAGATCCAAATCTGGAATTGTTATATTTACAATATTGATTGTCCATCGATTTATCTTGATACTAATAAATTTCAAATTTATATTAAGACATATCAATCTGTATAATTATTTCTATTAATCATTTTGTATTGCCCATCTGTTTTATATTGATTCTCTCTTTTTGATCCATTGCAGTTAGTTCAAATTACTCCTGAAGAAGCTCTAACGAGCGAAACATGTTGAGCGAGCGAACTAAAACTGTAACAAATTGTTGAAAATGAACTGAAGTTTCCATGTAATTTACTTCAGATGGTCTTGTATTTACTTATTTTGTTTAAAAAATGTATTAAAAATCTTTTCTATTTTTCTATACTATTGTGTCTTTCACAATTAATTTGCACCATTTAATAGTCCCAGGGTCCTTAGGTACCCAATCCCCCGTTATTTATTTTAAACTCCCTACACCTTGCACAGTGTGGTCCCTTTTCTCCATGAAAGGCTCTCCAGTGGAAGGGGTCTGGATGCAACCACAGACCTTGATACCACTCTATAAAATCAGAAAGCACAGTGCAATGTATACAATGTGGCTAATTAACAGCGCTTAAACTCTCACTCTTTCTGAAACAAAGAAGATAATAAAGGGTAGCATTAGGACCAGATATAGTTAATGCAGGGTCCTGGCTTTAGTAACTATACGCTTTAACTACAAAGAATATTGACCTAAAATTACATAAAACATACTAGAAATTATATAACATCAATAGATGATCAATAAATAAAGTGTTGATGTGCAAATTAGCAAAGAAAGTGCATAAATAGCAAAAAGTGCACTTTTTGTATTTTTGCACTTTGTTTTGCTATTTTGCACATGGACACTTTATTTATTGATCATCTATTGATGTTATATTATTTATTTTTGTGGAATAGTAAGTGTATGCATTTATTATACTATATATATTTATTGGAACTTATCATATAGCACTTTACCACTATTTTTGCAGTTTGCACATTTTTGTCCATTTATTTCTTTAGCGCAAGGTCATTTCAAGAGTTATTTATTTATGTGTAAAGTGAACACTATTAGATCTAGCAGCTTTTTTACTCTAACTTTCTTACATTCATATCTACTCATTAGTAGCGCGAAAGACACTTTATCTTTATACTAGAAATTATAATTACCAGGAAGGGGGAAAAAAGTGGAAGCATTCATAAAGATTAGTGGTTGATAGGTACAAGAAAAAAGAAAGGAGTGAAACCGAAGAAAAAGATGGGGACATACATAATTCATGGCAAGCGGTTAGGTAATAGAATTGAAAGTATTGAGAAGCAAGGAAATATAACAATTCTCAAGCGATACTAAACGTTAAGAGTTTTTTAAGGCTGATTCACTAAAGACAAATAGTTTGTTCATTTTACTGGGGAAGTTGTACTTTGTGAAGAAATTTGCCCCAGAACTTAGGGAATGAAGTGAAGCTCTTCTGACTTCCATCTTCCAATAGTGCTAGTAAAATGCTGTTTTCTTATTTTCCTTTCACATGATTGAACATTTTTTGCAAGGTGAAATTGTACTAATTAAGCCTGTCTAAGATGTGGATTGAGGGGAACTAATTGTGTGATGCTGTTTTGTGTGAATTCTATTGATAATAGATGTGGAATGTGTCTTGTCAGCTGTAGTAATTAACTCATGTAATTCGGTGCCCGAACATCTGACATAGGAATGTGTATTATGCAGGTTAATAGATGTTGCCAGAGCTGACATCAGGGGATGGGACTGTGGTCTCCCCTCACAGCAACCCAGCAGAAGAGTTGGCTACAGAGCAGAGTGCCACAAGCCTCTGCTCTCAACTAGCAGGAGAGGGAGTTCATGTGATAGTGGATGGGACTGTGATCTCCACTCACAGCAACCCAGCAGAAGAGTTGGCAACAGAGCAGAGTTCCACAAGCCTCTTCTCTCAACTATCAGGATAGGGAGCTCCTGTGGTAGTGGATAGGACTGTGGTCTCCACTCACAGCAACCCAGCAGAAGAACTGGCAACAGAGCAGAGTGCCACAATCCTCTGCTCTCAACTAACGGAAGAGGGAGTTCCTGGGGTAGTGGATGGGACTTCAGTCTCCACTGACACAACCCCAGAAAATGGTGTGGCACTGAGACAGGAGGATGTCAGCTTTGCTTTGCAAGCACCGGGGGATTTTATCCTACCACCAGTGGATGGGACTTCAGTCTCCACTGCTATACCCCAGGGATGGGGGGCAGTTGGCCCAGATCCCCAACAGCATGATGGACTGAGCCCAGTCACCCTGTCTTCTCTCCAGCGGCTGAAAGGACTCCAGGGAGAAGGGCCAGTCCAGGCCTCTCCCCAGCGGCAGGCATGTTCTCTGAGAGAGGCAGAGGTTGGCTGGGTGAGTAATGCTCTGTTTGGAGCAATTTATTTGGTGTACTATATGGATACCAGCATTGGAGTACTGGAACTACTGACTAACTTCGGAGTCAACGCGTTTGGGGTTCCCTCCTGTGTTAGTCTCCCACCGAAAGGGGAGAGATGTAACAGAATGGCCCGTGACACCCAGAGACTTTTGAAGGATGCGATGTACTCCTGTGCCAGCTTCACCAATGACGATAGGGGCATAGGGTGACTGAGAAATGATATCATATATTACATGAGATGGGACATTAATGATAAATCATGTTTGCAGGATATCTTGAGATATTACAAGTTGTTGGCTTATTCTGACCCTACCGGTCAATAGTGACCCATTCCTCTTTGTAACAGACTTTTGAGGTGTTAATTGAGTCTGCTCCTAGATATTTCATTGTGTTACTTAGGTCTGCTTCCAAGGCCTGTCCATTGTACTAATTAAGTCTGTCTAAGATGTGGATTGAGGGGAACTCATTGTGTGATGCTGTTTTGTGTGAATTCTATTGATAATAGATGTGGAATGTGTCTTGTCAGCTGTAGTAATTAACTCCTGTAATTTGGTGCCCAAACGTCTGACATAGGAATGTGTATTATGCAGGTTAATAGCTGTTGTCGGAAACTGGACGTCTGGGGGATAAATAACTCACCTGAATGTCATTATCTGAAAGGATGTGTATGAAGGTCATTGTGGTGGGTGGGTAGTTTCTTTGTTCCTTTGATAACTGTAACACTGTATATAAGAGAGCTAACCATTAAAGAGTTTGTTCATACATTTTAAAACCAGAGAGAACGGAGCTTGTCTTGTCTTTATTCTGGGAAATGGAATGGATCGTGTCTACATGGATTGTCGGACTGTCGGATAAGCTGTCTTGGGTGGGTTGATGGAAGATCGTAAACGGTGGTGACCATTACAATTTGCACCAGGAATCATTTATTGTTTGCTAAAAGAAGACAACGGAGGTAGTTGATCTTAAAATTACGAATAGCTGGAACATAGGAAGAAAATGTTGTTCTGTCAATCATGACGAGGGTTCAGATTTCCTAAGAAGTGCATAATTAAATATGTAAATGAAAAGGTGAATGGTGATGCAATTCATGGTTTTGTACTTTCCACTATATTATTGTCAAATGCTGGGTGCACAATGCAATTAAAATAAATCTTGTGATGTATAGCTACTGCACTGAGTAATATTAAAATGTATGTATAATCAAAAACATTTTTAATGATAGAGTAGGAAGGATTAGAATCATTTGTTACATTTTTTTTCTGACCTGTGTCCCAGCTGAGGAGAATTGTCACTGAGACAAAGAGTAAGGCCGCGTACCCACGATCTGTTTGGACCGATCGCGTGTACGGCCCATCGGACCGTCGTCCGTCGGACCAAAGTTTTAAAACTTGCTTTAAAATCGGACCGAAGGACTCCTGACCATCGGGCCAAACCGATGGTTAGTACAGGCATACCCCACTTTTAAGTACACAATGGGGTTTATTTACTAACGCTGTAAAGAGCAAAACCAGGCTCACTTCTGCACAGAAACCAATTAGCTTCCAGGTTTTATTACCAGGCTTAATTGAACAAGCTTGGGTTAGAAGCTCATTCGTTTCTATGCAGAAGTGAGACTAATTTTGCGCTTCCCAGCTTTAGTAAATAAACTCCATTGTGTACTTAAAACTGGGGTATGCCTGTACGCAAAAGCATCGGTCCAAAAACCCACGCATGCTCAGAAACAAGTCAACGCATGCTTGGAAGCATTAAACTTTGTTTTTTCAGCACGTCGTTGTGTTCTACGTTACCGCGTTCTGACCCGATTGGATTTTGGACTGATGGTGTGTACGCACATCAGACCATCAGGCCACTTCAGCGGTGAACCGATGAAAACGGTCCGTTGGACCATTCTCATCAGGTTGGACCGATCGTGTGTACGCGGCCTAATGGAAACATTTTTAGTTTGAATTAAGGGTAAATCCTCCAATGTTAACAACTGTTTCAGTGACAACTGTCTAAGAGAAGAATTCCCATAACTGGACAGATTTCTTCTTAATTCCTGTTGCATCTTCAGGACAGGTAAAGAAGAGAAATATCCCTAATGGAACACAGACTACAAGAAATAAACTAACAGAGGTTTTAACCCATCACTTTGTTATTAAAAAGGTATTAGATCAGTTTTTTATCATCAGTTGATCCTTTTTTCATCCGTTTTTTTATCAGTTGTCGTCCGTTTTTCATCCGTTTTTCATCCATTTTTCATCCATTTTTCATCCGAACTTTATTTTTATTACATATTACATATTTTGATGAAAAACGGATGTCAGCGGATCGGATGTTAAACGGATCGTCCCCTAACATCCGTTTTTCGTCCGTTCCGTTTTTTTGACGGAAGAAAAATAGGGTTTTCTTCCGTTCAAAAAAACGGAGCTTAACGGAGACGGATGTTAACGGACGTTACGTACGTACTAACGTATGATATCCCATAGGAAACCATTGCGGTCCGTAAACGGATGTCTGAAAAAACAGACGAACGGTCCGCACGTGTGAAAGGGCCCTTAATGTCCAGACCTAAATTCGATTAAGAATCTGTGGCAAAACCTGAAAATTACAAGAATAGGAAAAGGGTGCAATCAGCGCAAAATGATGAGGAAAAAATTACAAAAGAATATATATATATATAAAAAACGTTAGTGAAAATAACTCCAAGGTTAAATTTTCTGTGAATGCTAGCTGAACACAAAGAAAACTTTCACAAAATTCCCAAAAATAGATACAACATAGAAATAGTGCAGCGCAAACAATACAATATAGTGTCTTTAATGGTGCTTCTTATGCACCATATATCAAAAATCTGTGTAAATAGAAACAAAATAAAATAAAAAGTGATATATTGCACCAATAAAAATGATATATTACACCAATAGATAAGTGCATGGAATATCTTAACGAATGTCCAAATAATAATCTGTGCAGAAGATCCAATTTTCCAATTGGTCTAATTGAAGTCCACCAGAGTGCAAACGTGATGAAAATTGATCCAATAATTAGATTGATCTTAATTAAAATCCACCAGAGTGCAAACGTGATGAGAAGGTATACGGTGATCCCGCCACCAAATGGGTATTCTACTATTACCTCCAAGAGAGACCACTGTTTTACCAGATGGTCATACTGCGCATAAGTATCCAACAGGAAGCCCAGGGAAGAGATGTTATGTAGAATCCTCACATGTCAGGCATGATAATGTCAAAGCAAAGAGAGAAAAAAACAAACATCTAAGAGCTTCCATAAAAACCAGGGATTTATTGCAGCATATAGCATACAGCTTACTCACATTTGGTGAGGAAATAAAAGGCATCAACATAAACCATAAGGACCGGACGGAGAGGTTACTTCAGGAAGAGGTTCAGACCATGAACGAGCGACTCACCTGTACAGTCGTACCCGTACAGTCGCTCGTTCATGGTCTGAACCTCTTCCTGAAGTAACCTCTCCGTCCGGTCCTTATGGTTTATGTTGATGCCTTTTATTTCCTCACCAAATGTGAGTAAGCTGTATGCTATATGCTGCAATAAATCCCTGGTTTTTATGGAAGCTCTTAGATGTTTGTTTTTTTCTCTCTTTGCTTTGACATTATCATGCCTGACATGTGAGGATTCTACATAACATCTCTTCCCTGGGCTTCCTGTTGGATACTTATGCGCAGTATGACCATCTGGTAAAACAGTGGTCTCTCTTGGAGGTAATAGTAGAATACCCATTTGGTGGCGGGATCACCGTATACCTTCTCATCACGTTTGCACTCTGGTGGATTTTAATTAAGATCAATCTAATTATTGGATTAATTTTCATCACGTTTGCACTCTGGTGGACTTCAATTAGACCAATTGGAAAATTGGATCTTCTGCACAGATTATTATTTGGACATTCGTTAAGATATTCCATGCACTTATCTATTGGTGTAATATATCATTTTTATTGGTGCAATATATCACTTTTTATTTTATTTTGTTTCTATTTACACAGATTTTTGATATATGGTGCATAAGAAGCACCATTAAAGACACTATATTGTATTGTTTGCGCTGCACTATTTCTATGTTGTAAAACCTGAAAATTCACAGATGCTCTCCATCCAACCAGACAGAGCTTGAGCTATCTTGAGGAATGGGCACAAATTTGACTTTCTAGATGTGCAAAGCTGTTAGAGACATCCCCAAAAAAAACTGCAGCTGTAATTGCAGTGGAAGGTGGTTCTACAAAGTATTGACTCAGGGGGGGCTGAATACAAATGCATGCTACACTTTTCAAATATTTATTTTGTAAAAAAAAATGAAAACCATTTATCATTTTCCTTCCAATTCACAATTCACAATGTGCCAATTTGTGTTGGTCTATCACATACAATCCTAATAAAATACATTTAAGTTTTTGGTTGTAAGATGACAAAACGTGAAACATTTTAAAGGGTATGAATACTTTTTCAAACCACTGTATATGTAAGCTCTGCTAATTAACTCTTTTTTTTTTTTTTGCTTAATTTTGCTCTAGTAAATATTGAAAGATTTGTGTTATATCTGTTTGATCAGTTTCCAGAATACCTGCTCATCCTGCCAGAAATCCAGTGGTGTCTTGTGTCCTTACACAATCAGTAGAATTTTTAAACAACTCTAGAAAACTTTATCAGGAAGGGTGTTAGATAGGGATGCTTATCTTCACTGGCCTCACAATTCGATTTGATTACGATTTTATTTTTTGTATGTGGACGTGGGGAAGAACGGCCGGATGTCCGACGGTGGAGTGTTCACGCAGACGGAGTTCGCCCAGCGTCTACAGACTGGTGGCCTTGCACTGCCACGGGATGAAGACAATTTGGATGGACATCCTTTTGTTTTTGTCGCAGATGAAGCTTTTGGGCTTGGACCTCACCTCATGCGGCTGTTTCCCCAGAGAGCCCTCACCCCGGAGAGGAGGGTTGTGGAGAATGCCTTCGGGATAATGGCCAGCTGGTTCCGCCTGTTCCAGACAACCATACACATGGCGGAATACAAACTGAACACTATTGTTTTTGCCTGTTGCATTTTGCAAACATTTTTGCACAGGCACTCACAGACGTACCTAACCAACATTGGGCCTGAGGCTGGACTACCATCAGATAACTTTGTTGGCCTAGACACTGGTCGAACTGGCTTGGACCCCCGATCTGCTCGTGATGAACGTGACAAATATGTTGAGTACTTCGCGGGTAGGGAGGCCATTGCTATGCCATACCATATTTCTTTCTAATTCAGCTCAAAAAAGAAAGAAAAAAATAATAAATAATTTGACCATTGGAATTACAGTTTTGTCAGTCTTGCTTGTGTTTCTTTTATCTGTCTCCCTGGTTCTCCTATTGCACTTGTAGTGCCAAATGTATTTCTCTGTTTTAGTAAATAACCACAATTGTCACAGTAATCACTCACTTTTTTAAATGTACAAACTGGTATTGAGCATAGAAAGAAGAAGCCACACAAATGTTTTTTTTTTTTGGTTGGGGATTTATTCTGTGCACAACTTGTGTGTTTTTGAAATTTTCAGGATTTTTTTTTCTAAAACCAGGCTATTTGCAAATAAGCAAATATCTACAAACAATGGAACTTACAAAGTTCAACCTTATTAGAAACACATGTGATGGGGTTTTGTATCCTGATCCCATGCCAAATGCCAACATGTGCTATCTGCCATCATGGTTGATCAATGGATGTGTTTTGGGGGTGCAAACCCTTCCTCTCCCCTACTTGAGGGAAAGGGGTTGCACCCACAAAGCACAGACAATCGATATCCTGTGATGGCAGATAGCACATGTTGACACACTGTGTGCATCTTAAAAATTTGGCTTGTGGATTATCCAATGCAACATGGTGTGTGTGACGAGACCCTTTCTCGCCCAGGTCCTGCTCTCCTGACACTCCTCTGCTTCTATTCGACCAGATTGCAGCTTGCAACATCTGATGGTCCAGTCATCCAAGATTCCGGGATCCAACCTACAGCTATGTGCCGATTGGATCCATGAAGAACACACACCAAGCAAGTTGTATGTATGTTCAACCAGAACTCTTTATTGAAAGTACACAGCACACTTTTATACAGAATTTGGAACATCCCGCCCCCAACAACCGCTTTTCTATCGGTCAATTGTAAAGTACATTTGTGGTTTCACTTAGGTCCTCTTCCATGCAAATGAGGACTTCAAAATGTCTCAGCAGAGATTGGTCCCAAAGCTTGAATAGCATGACTATGTGTGTTGAGACAGAAGCCCCCAGGGGGTAATTACTACAATGAAGCAATCAGAACAACTATTAACATGAGTCAATTATCTATTCAGGTAGCCGGACGAGGTGGCTAGGCGTCTCATCTCTGACAACGGCTATTCATCTGCAGAACACAATGGAAAGGTATTTCACAAGCCACTTAGCATTCCATAGGTCCTCAATAGGCTGATTCCGTTCCAATCCACATCTAGACAGACAGAGGCATCCTGCAATATGTCCTATCCACAATGTCTCATCTTCTGCAATACATGAATATGGATTTCACGTAGAAACACTTTAATATCTCACAATCCATGACATTACTCCCCCTGGGAAGTAGTCCAACAGCCGCAGTGGGACCCAAACGGGTCCATTTGAGGATGTTGGAAAAGTAGTCTTAAGGTTGCAGGACTGTCTGCCGTGATAAACCATCCGCCTTCCTGGTTTGAGGCCCTGGTCCATAATCGGACGGTAAGAGGCTCGCATTCAGTCCTCTCCAAAAGCCCCTGTCCCGGCTAGGTCTGGCACACAGCTCCCCTTTTGGCAGGAGACTAACACAGTAGGAGGCACCAGATGGGTTGACTCTGAACTTCATCAGTAGTTCCAGTCCCCCAATGCCAGTATCCATACAGTACCCCAAATGACTTGTTCCAAACAGAGCATTACTCACCCCGCCATCCTCTGCCTCTCTCAGGGAATACGCCTGCCACTGGGGCGAGGCCTGGCTGGCCCTTCTCCCTGGAGTCCTTTCAGCCGCTGGAGAGAAGACAGGGTGCCAGGCTCAGTTCATCATGCTGTTGGGGATCTGGGCCAACTGGCCACCATTCCTGGGGTATACCAGTGGAGACTGAAGTCCCATCCACTGGTGCTAGGTGACAATCCCCCGGTGCTTGCAAAGCAAAGCTGACATCCTCCTGTCTCAGGGCTGTATCATTTTCTGGGGTTAAGTCAGTGAAGATCGAAGTCCCATCCACTACCACAGGAACCCCCTCTTCTTTTAGGTGAAAGCAGAGGCCCGGGGCACTCTGCTCTGTTGCCAGCTCTTCCGCTGGGTTGCTGTGAGTGGAGACCACAGTCCCATCCACTCAAGTTGTAGTGGGGTGCAGCCAGTAGCATCCTGTCCTGCTGCCAGTGATTCAGCTGGGAGTAAGAGCTTCACCACCTCAGCTGGTTGCTGGGGAGGGGGGCCAACTGCTCCGGCTCCCTGGAACTCCACAGTTGGTCCCGGTGCTGGGCAGAGATGGCTGGCCCTCTGCCCTGTTGCCAGCACTTCTGCTGGGGGTGCATAATCCATAACATCCTCTGAACAGTCCATACATTCTGTAATCTGTGGCTGGGGAGTGATCGCCATGTTCTCACCCTGAGCCTCTGGAACTGCCACAGGGGTGGGGCAGAGGTCTTGATCCCTCTGTCCGGTGACCAGCGCTTCAGCTGGGGAAGTTCCTTGTAACTCCACAAATACTGCCCCTGGTGCTGGGCAGAGCACAGTGAAGTTTGGCCCTGATCCCAGCTCTTCTGCTGGAGGCTCAACAGGTTGTTCTTCCTCAGCAGAAAAATCTATTAAATCCCCTGTCTCTGCAACTGGTGTCTGGGGATAGAGGTTTACCATCTCCTGTCCAAGTAACCCAGAAGATGCTCTAGGTACTGAGCAGAGGTTAGCAGAGCTCGGCCATGCGGTCAGTACTTCAGCTTTGGGAATGGCAATCTCCAGATTTTCCACTGCCGATTCATCATCTAGGATTTCAGTGTTGTCAACCAGGCAAAGGGAGCCCCATCCTGCTGCTGAGCAGAGTCTAGCAGCTGTTTGTAGGCGATTTCCAGCCGCCATTCCTGAACGGCCAGAAATTCCAAATCTTCCTGTAGCCAGTGCCCTCCCGAGTGATTTAGTCTTTGCTCTCTGTGCTCCATTATGTCCTCCAAACGCCACTCCCGATCGCTCCCAAAGTCGGGGTCCTCGTACATCCTCCAATACAAAAATCCCAGGCCATCATAGTCAAAGCCTTCTGTGGGGCTGTCATCCGCTGACCACGGGCATTCTTGGGCTACATACCACCGAAGGGCTCTGTAGCTTTCGTCCAACCGCATCTCTGCCCGGATCAGCCTGCTTAACTCTGTTGTCCACTCCTGCTTCAGTTGTTCCCCCAATAACAGCATCCGTACTTCATACTGTGACCAGTACCTTCTATGGATGGAGGGGAGAGCTTTTCCCTGGTGTCGCTGCTCGCGGGCTAGCGCTTCTTTCCAGAGTTCGCAGCGGATCGAATCAGACCATCCAAGCAAGACCTCCTCTGATACTGGTCCTCTGTGCTGTATATGCTTCTCTCGTAACCTCCTTCTGAATTCCTCTTCCATGGTTACTGGTATCTGTACCTCTCCTCTTCTTTCATTTGGTGCTGCTTCTTTAGGCGTTGTCACCGATCACCGTATTTCTGCAATTCTCAGCTCCTGTTGCCGCTCTCGTTCTCTCTGTTGACGCTCTTGTTCTCTCTCTTGACACTCTCGTTCTCTCTCATCCTGCCACTGGAGGTCTCTAATGGTATTCTGTCTGGCGGTCTCTGATGGGTTAGCACCATATAATGAAAACGAAAATATAGAGGGCGCTAGTGTGTAGACTCAGTGTTACACCTGTCTAATATAGATGTGAAACAAAAACTAGATAAGTGGGTGTTAGGAATTAACACAATAGTATACCATAATCTGAAGTATAAACACGTGTGATGTTTTTAGGCAGATAATTCTGTCTAAATGCCAAAAAATATTTGTAAATTCTATAGGTCATCAGTGTAGGAGAAAATTGAATGCTCGGTGACATCTGGCTCCCTGCACTCGCAACAAACCTCATAGCGCCTTACAACTTTGGCATCCAGCCGTACTCAGCGATTTTCGGTGAGACTTCTAATTGAAGAGCATCTGCTACGCTACAGTCCCAGTGCCAGGCAGGCACCTGCCATAGTAAGAGGCCATTTGGCTGTTTATGCAATTTTTATTGATTTTTAATAAAGGTAATACACTATGATTTTTTCCGTATTTATCTCTGCCAATCTGTGAGCATAACGGTCGCACCTTTGGTCCCATCGAGATCCAGCTACGCCCCCAGTGTGAACAGGCACTCATCCTGTCCTGCTTGTTTGATCTACTTTTAATTAAGAGGTCTCGTCGTCTGGTAAGAGTTTAGCATCTCCTTAGCACTTTGGGTGGAGCACACAAGGCAGTGGTGAAGGAATCGTATACATCCACGAACCAACCTTCTACTATTCAGTCACTGATTCATCTGTGGCTTATATGGGACTTTTGCACAACTAGGAATTTTCCTTTGCACTGTGGACTATGTATTGCACTTTATTTTTACCTAGAGCATTCAATTTTCTCCTACACTGATGACCTATAGAATTTACAAATATTTTTTTGCATTTAGACAGAATTATCTGCCTAAAAACATCACACGTGTTTATACTTCAGATTATGGTATACTATTGTGTTAATTCCTAACACCCACTTATCTAGTTTTTGTTTCACATCTATATTAGACAGGTGTAACACTGAGTCTACACACTAGCGCCCTCTATATTTTCGTTTTCACCATTTCACCATTTGCGGTATTTTACAGTATTTTACTACACTACTGAGGAGCATAACTATTTCATTTTCTATGGAACTTTAAGGTTTATTATATAGTTATTTGTGTACCTACTTAAGTTAACTATTGGCGCGGAATATACATTTCCTTTTAGCACCATACAATGCCAACCGCTGTTGAACTCGCTGCTGGAACAAGTCCTCAACCAACCGGGGTCCTGCATCCCCATCCCTCTGATCCATCTCAGCTAGCGTAATGATCAGGGTGGCCTTGTTCTTCCCACCAGTCCCTCCACGGCTCTTCAAGCAAGTCTTTTAGCATGGTTCTCCTGCAGGCTGCATAGCTGGTCATTCATGGTGGTGGTTTGGAGTTGTCCCAGTAACTGGAGAGCAAATCCCACCGCTGCCAACCAATGTGACGAGACCCTTTCTCGCCCAGGTCCTGCTCTCTCGACACTCCTCTGCTTCTATTCGATCAGATTGCAGCTTGCAACATCTGATGGTCCAGTCATTCAAGATTCCGGGATCCAACCTACAGCTATGTGCCGATTGGATCCATGAAGAACACACACCAAGCGAGTTGTATGTTTGTTCAACCAGAACTCTTTATTGAAAGTACACAGCACACTTTTATACAGAATTTGGAACATCCCGCCCCCAACAACCGCTTTTCTATTGGTCAATTGTAAAGTACATTTGTGGTTTCCACTCAGGTCCTCTTCCATGCAAATGAGGACTTCAAAATGTCTCAGCAGAGATTGGTCCCAAAGCTTGAATAGCATGACTATGTGTGTTGAGACAGAAGCCCCCAGGGGGTAATTACTACAATGAAGCAATCAGAACAACAATTAACATGAGTCAATTATCTATTCAGGTAGCCGGACGAGGTGGCTAGGCTTCTCATCTCTGACAACGGCTATTCATCTGCAGAACACAATGGAAAGGCATTTCACAAGCCACTTAGCATTCCAATAGTCCTCAATAGGCTGATTCCGTTCCAATCCACATCTAGACAGACAGAGGCATCCTGCAATATGTCCTATCCACAATGTCTCATCTTCTGCAATACATGAATATGGATTTCACGTAGAACCACTTTAATATCTCAAGATCCATGACAGTGTGCAAAACATAACATTGAAAAATGGGGGGGGGGGGTTAATCTATTATACGGCCCATCATGTCAATTATGTTCTTATGTCAATTTCACTACTGTATTTCATTATTTCTTGTATCACAATTTTGGCACTAGCTCTGGAGAAAGGTGTCCTAGTACAGTAGATGCTGAGATACCACCATGTTCATCCCCCTGGCAAAGTGACACACTTGGAGGCACCCCAAAAGTATCATTTGTGGGAGACCCTAATAAAAAGGTTAGTTATGGGGGACACACAGGTGCTCCTGAGTCCAGATGTGTAAACAGCTGCTTATTATCACTGTGTGAATGAATACGGTTTGCCTTTTCACATTCTAGTAAGGTTGAACAAACACATCATATTGACAACAATGTTGTTTTACGCCAAATAGGGATGACCACGTGTGCTTTTCCTAGATCTGCGGAAAACATCGGATTTTAGAGGAACGATGTTTACTACGAATGGAAAACACTACACTTTGCCAACTTATAACCTGAAATATGCCATGTTCAAAAGTACACCCAGGCCAAACAAGCACATGGAAAAAAACATGCAAAAAAAATAATGAAGATAATTGCAACAAACACATGAAAAATACCTACTTTTGTCAATAATTTTCTTGATCTTCCTATATTGCTCTGGCTCCCGCAATTTCAAGTCAGACCACTTTTTACGGAGCTGCTCCTTGGACCTCCTGACCCCAAAATTCTCATAAAGTCTCCTCACCATTTTGTCCATTATGTGGGCCTTCCTCCAATTAGGGGTGTGGTATGGGCCATGATCGCCATCATAATCTTTCCTCCACAGTATGTCCACCATCTCCACCATCTCTTCAAGTGACATATTTGTCGCTTTGTAGCGTCTGGGCCTGGATCGTGACGTTTCCGCCTCCAGGCTTTTCTCGTCGGGACGGGGTATACCATGCACCTGTGACACCGCCAAATTGTTGAAAAAATAATAAAGAATAAAGGAACAGGGAAATGGAATACTAGAAACAAGTTGGGACTTTATGTGGAGTGCGCAGTTTGGGGAAAAACAGCCATCAATATAATTGTAAATATAAATATTTTAATTAGGTACAGTATAGGTAAACAGTAATTACATTAAATTAATAATGATTGGTAATATTAAAGACCATAAATATATAAAAAGACAATATTTGATGATGTTTGTGAAATTCCCATAAAATAAAATTAATCAACACATACATGTAGAGTATTAACCTCCCTAGCGGTATGATTCTGTCTGGAATTTTGTTCCAAAAGCGGTACCATTTTTTTGTATGGAAATTTGGTGTTATTTATTGTAGGCCTGCAATTCTTAGTAAATACTTACTTAAACCTGACCAAAGAAGACTCTAGTAGACCTCTCAGATGTAATAACGTTCGAAAAAATAAAATCATGAGTTATAATCTAATAAATAATATCATTTTATTCAGTAATGTAATAAATAATGCAATTTGTCAAACAGAAGAAAATTCAGTAATAAATAATGCAATTTGTCAAACAGAAGAAAATTCAGTAAACATCCTGGGTGTGGTAAATTTTGAAACATGGGACTGCACATAGACCAACGTCACAATCAGAGCAATAGAACCTTGTTTCCTTTCGGACTTTTTTTCCATTCCCATCTCGCTTTGAGCAGCAAACTACACACATTCTTGTAGGTGCTGCCTTTTTTGCGCTTGGCGGGATGTAATCCGTAAAGTGACGACCAGTCAGCCTCTCTGGGTTTACAATGTCAACAGCGCGACGTCCAGATCTGTTCACGGCCACTGATGGCGTTTGGTAGTTCAAAAAAATTTGCTCCACCACCTTCCAGATGAAGTCGGAGTGAACAAGAGGCTTGTCACTCCTTCCCTTGTGCAGTATATAGGCATTCCACATACATTGTTCCAGGAGATGCCTGAATATTTTTTTATAGTATTTTTTTTGTTGCTTCCGCATAGCTGGATAGAAGGTCATCGCCTGATCGGCTCTATCGACTCCTCCCATGGTGTTGTTGTAATCGATCACAAGTTGTGGCTTTTTGACATCTTTCCCACCTCTTGTGTGGACCATGGCAGTGGAGGTGGTATGTACTGTACTCATTAGGCACACGTCTTTTTTGTCACGCCAACGCATTGCCATCATCTTTCCTTTCTGCCAGGCCACCATTTCTCCTGTTTTCAGTTTTTTCTTGGAAAACATACATGGCAGGTCACGTCGGTTGGCTCTAGCGGTTCCATATGCGTCAGTCTTGTTTTTTAGTAGAAACTCGTACAGCTCAGGCGACGTGTAAAAGTTGTCGGTTGTTACACAATACCCCTGATTGAGCAATGGTTCAAGCAATGAAAGGACTGATGACGTTGCCATCCCATAGTCGCTGTACCTGGGGTTGAATTGTGTTCCTTTGCCGGTGTATATGATGGAATTCCATATATAGCCAGTTGTAGACTCGCAGAGCATATAGGATTTTATTCCAAACCGCGCTCTCTTGGATGCGATGTATTGAATCCAGCTGAGGCGTCCTTTGTAAGCCATCAGACTTTCATCAATGCTGATGTCACGGTCTGGGACATAGGCCTGCTGGAAATTTGTTATAATCATTTGGAATACTTCCCAGATTTTCTTCAGTTTGGGCGCTGGATGTGTGGCTTCGTCAAAGTCCTCATTGTTGGTGAAGTGTAGATTCTTCATTATGAGGGAAAATCGGTACTCGGACATGATGGTGCCAAAAAATGGGGTTGCCAGCAATTTATTTTTAGTCCAGTACCATCTCTGCAGGGGTTTACCCACCACCCCTTGGAGAAGTATTAGCCCCAGAAATTTCCATATGTCCTCCTTACTCACAGGTTCCCATTTTCTGGATCTGGAAAACTTGCTGTGCAGAGTAGTGGATTGCTGCTCTTTGTAGCGGTTTGTCTCCGTGACAATCTTTTCAATGACGTCATCTGTCAGAAATAATTTTAGGTACGCCAAAGGATCATTGTGATCAACTTCTACCTTCATCCCAGGCGATCCTGTAAACGGGAATCTTGGCGGTGGTACTGCATCCATACCGCAATCAATAGGGCACCAAGTGCGCACCTCACTGAGCTCAAGTGGAGATTCGTCGCTGTCGCTACTTCTCTGGTCAGAGTCGGAGTCGTATGACGAATCTTGCCACGAATCGCTATCGCTGTCGCTCAATTCTGCGAGGAACTCTGTGTCGCTGTCGCTGTCACTTATCTGATCCAAAGCCGCTTTGGAGGTGCTAAAGTGACGCTTTGATGCCATTTTATTTTTTTTGGTTAGATAAAACAGCAAAAAGGGCAGCCAGGGCAGTGTAGAATAATCTGAGGTGATACAGTGAAATCCTGTCAGATTACACTGTATCATGTAACTTTATGTGTGTGTTTTACTTTTTTACATTGTAACATTGTAACTTTTTTGAATCTCCCGCCCACTTCCGCCACTGTGAGGCGCTGCGGTTCACAGAGACGGAAGAGAGAGGAGACATCAGAGAAGACATCAGCGGGGCTCTCACCGGGATTAGATAAGAACACCGCTGCGCTCACTCTGCAATACATTCTGCCAGGGCTCTCACCGGCGATCACAGCGGGAAACCCCGCTGGATCGCCGGGATGTCACCACACCACCGCTGCGCTCACTCTGCATTTCCCCTGACTCATCTGACCGGCGATCCAGCGGGACTAGTCTGACCGGCGATCCAGCGGGAAACCCCCGCCGGATCGCCAGGAATTTTTGGGGGAAAAAAAAATGCACCCCGAGCGTGACTCGGGGTTACCGCTTCTGGCACTGAATGTTAACCCCGAGTCACGCTCGGGAATACCGCCAGGGAGGTTAAGGTACAGATATCACATAGACATGACTACACATTTGGAATTAGCCTCAAACCTCCCTGGGTGGCAAGGTAGGGTTAGAAAGAGATCCTAGGGTGATAGCAACTCAATCTAAGTGACACCAGTAAAATTGCATGTCACATATGGGATTTATAAGGACACATAGATGCTGCCGCTGCTTAAAATAAGCTCTACGCGTTTCGTGGTTTTGGTGTTACCACTCGTCAGGAGCAAGCGCGTTGTGCATATCTAAAATAAAATACAGAATAGAATGTAAAAAATATAATAATGATGATGAAGAAAAGAGGGAAGGACGGCCGCACTCCAAGGATTTTCAAACGAAAAAAGTTGTCTTTATTGTAAATCCAAAAACATGTACAGTCACAGCAATCACAGAAAACAGGACAGCCGACGCGTTTCGCACTCGATCAGTGCTTAGTCATGATTTGGATTTACAATAAAGACAACTTTTTTCGTTTGAAAATCCTTGGAGTGCGGTCGTCCTTCCCTCTTTTCTTCATCATCATTGCCATTTGCATCGCCAGCACCTTGGTAATCTAATTATCCTTGATTGTCTACAGGTCTCACCTGGAGCAGTGATTTCTTTTCTTTTGTCTTTTTTGGATTAAAAAATATAATAAGGGTCCATGATAATTAACATATGGCAGAGAGATTGATATATATATCTCAAACAAGATAAAGACCAATCCTTTCCTTGTTGGGACGGGGTATACCACGCACCTGTGACACCGCCATATTGTTGTTTCACACTGATTATGGGGCGTGGAATAGAGAAAAAGCTCCATCATGGGCGGGCAAAGAGGGCGACGTTTCACGCATTCGCGGGGTATATAAGGAGAACGGCGTGACTACGTTGATTACGTGGAGTCTGGACGAGCGGAAGTGACGACCCAGAAAAACAAAGGTAAAACTGAAAATGGGGCCAGCAGAGGCCTATATAGACTTGAGTCATGGGATGGTGGGTTTATATGTTGATTGGACCCTTGAGCAATTTAATCTTGGGGCCCCATGCAATTTTGCTCTCCATTTGCTCAGAGACATCTCCAATATATATATATATGTGAGACTGCAAAACCTCTTGATTTTACTGTGTGTCAGATCAGGCAATGATTGTGATTGTTGGACAGAGGTAATTAAGCAGTGTATCATCTCATCAATGCTGAGGGGCATTATATTCACACATGAATGGTGCCCTAATGAATGCTCTGATTACTTTTGCATATTTTAATGCCACGTATTTATTTAAATGTAAACACAGGGGGCAAGATTCTCATATATTTTCAGCGGCGTAGCGTAAGCCATTTACACTACGCCGCGCTGCGTACTAGAGCAAGTGCTTTATTCTCAAAGCACTTGCTCCGTAGTTTTCGCCGGTGTCTCGTAAATCGCCAAGTGTAAACCCGCGCAATTCAAATGGGGCGGCTTGTATTTAAATTAAGCGCGCCCCCGCGTCGAACGAACTGCGCATGCGCCGGCCGGGGAAAAAGCCCAGTGCGCATGCTCCAGCTCACGTCGGGAAGCGTCGTTGAAACCGACGTCAAAACGACGTGAGCGTCATTTACGCAACTCCCTATTCGCGAACGAGTTAGAAAAACGACGTAAGCGACGGAAAAAGCCGACGCTTACCCGACGCCATACTTAACATGGCGTCCGACGGCACCCGACGGCATCCGACGGAACTTCGTAAGGTTACTCCACATAGAAGCTGGCCCAGGGTCTGCAGTTAAATCATCATTGCACAACAGTGGGGCAGAGCTGGGCAGCATTTTAGTGGCAGCAGTAGACACTGGGCCAGATTCTCAGAGGCGTTACGACGAGATATCTCAGATACCCTGTCGTATCGCCTTTTTTTGTCCTCGTATCTATGCGAGTGATGCTTAGCATCACTTTTGCATAGATACGCTTCTACATCCGACAAGTGTAAAAGCATTACACTTTCGGATCGTAGGTGTAATGACAACTCCGGCCACTAGGTGGCCTTCACGTTGTTTTTTCATTTGCATATGCAAATGAGGCTAGTACGGCGATTCCCGAACGCTTTTACGCCGCCCCGTCGTCGCGTACGTCGTTTACAGACTCGTAAGGTTACCCCAGCTTCTATGTGGAGTAACCTTACAAAGTTCCGTCGGAAGCCGTCGGGTGCCGTCGGACGCCATGTTAAGTATGGTGTCGGGTCAGCGTCGGCTTTTTCCGTCGCTTACGTCGTTTTACTAACTCGTTCGCGAATAGGGAGTTGCGTAAATGACGCTCACGTCGTTTTGACGTCGGTTTCAACGACGCTTCCCGACGTGAGCTGGAGCATGCGCACTGGGCTTTTTCCCCGGCCGGCGCATGCGCAGTTCGTTCGACGCGGGGGAGCGTTTAATTTAAATACAAGCCGCCCCATTTGAATTGCGCGGGTTTACGCTTGGCGATTTACGAGACGCCGGCGAAAACTACGGAGCAAGTGCTTTGAGAATAAAGCACTTGCTCTAGTACGCAGCGGCGGCGTAGTGTAAATGGCTTACGCTACGCCGCCGAAAATATATGAGAATCTGGCCCACTGTGTTTAAAGGTCAAAAGATTGTGCTAAGATTCTGTCAATGTAAGCTGACCTAGTGTTTATATGTTTTGGTTTTCTCTTCTAGAAATTGAGAGGGGATGCAAACACTTAATGACCCAGAAAACCTGTTGTGCTTCATTGATAAGTATAGGGAGCTTAAGTGCCTATGGGAGATCAGAAACCCAAATTATCACAACCAGAACATCCGAAGAGCAACAATTGCCCAATTGGCCACTTATATGCAGACCTGCATACCAGAGGTCACTTCCACCATGATCACTAGGGATGAGCCGAACACCCCCGTGTTTGGTTCACACCAAAACCTTCGAACGGACCTCACGTTCGCACGAACGTATCGATCCCCATTGACGTCTATGGGACTCGAACGTTCAAATTCAAAAGTCATAATTTTAAAGCCCAATATACAAGTTATTGTCAGAAAACGGGTTTGGGGACCTGGGTGTTGCCCCAGGGAACATGTATCAATGGAGAAAAAAGTTTTAAAAACTAATGTTTTTTCTGGAGTAGTGATTTTAATGATGCTCCCTTACAACCTTACCCTTGTAACATTTATCAAGGAGAGTTGCCAGCCAGTAATGATCCCTCTCCTTGATAGCACGAATACGAGGATCCTTATGCAGGCTTTGCAGGATCAGGGAGGCCATGCAGCGTAGGTTTGCTGAGGCATTCGAGGCACAGTCCTCTGGGTCACTGAGGACTAGATATGTGCGTTCCCGTTCGTAACGAATGGATTTTCGTACGGATTTGTTAGTATTCGTACATTCGTACCTATCTGAGCATCCGAATGGTTGAAAGAACCAAAATATGAAATTAACGTAATTACGAATAGAAAAATAACGAACGCTCGAAAATACGAACTTACGATTGGACTAAAACAGAAAAGCAAAAGAACGAAAATGACAACTATAACGAATAATTAGCATTCCGTATTTTAAATCGTTCGTTTGTTTGTTGTATTCGTAATTTCTTGTTTAATTTCTGTATTCGTAATTTCGCTTCTTCATTCGTAATTCGTATTTCCGTTATTCATTCGTATGTTTTGTAAATTTGTTTTTCTGTCTGTTCGTAAATCTGGGTTCCTGAATCGTTCTTTTGAATGGGCAGTGCTAGCTGAGTGAGTCATCATCATCATCTTACTTAGCCAATCATTGTTTTACCTTATATCTCTTTTGCTGAGTCACAAGGTCAATGCAATGCTGCATTCCTGAATCTACTTAGATTCAGTTGAGGAGGAGGAGACAAGTCAGGTCTCGTGACTGTTTAAGGGAGACAGTGGAGTGTCTGTCTGTGTCTACTCTAACTTTGTAAGTACAGGATTTATGAGAAGGAAATGAAATTATATTAACTAAGCACTAAGCATTTCAATAAGCAAGGATTGAAATTTGTTTTTTCCTATTCCTGCATTTGTAAAACATTTTATGCTATTGCTTTTGTGGGACAGTGACCGTGCACTTTTTTTTGGTTAACTGTCTGAGATTTTTGTTATTGCAGTTGCATTTTTGAAGGTTTAGGTTAAGGTTAATACATAATTTGTTATTTTTTTCTTTAAAACCAAACCAACAATAACTGCAATACAATGGATGCTTCTCCTCCTCTCCCCATGAGGGAAGCTCCAGCAAGAGAGCAACATGTGGCTGATAAAGTGTCAGCAGCAACAATTTTCAAAAAAGATGTTGCTAGCAGGCCTATTGTTACACCTTCTCTGTTCTACAAGAGATCTCGGGAATTTCCTGTAAAGGCTGTGGCTAGTACCCACAATTACAAGCAGCCTAAAAAGGAGATTTGTCATTTACTGCAGGAGGAAAAAAATGCTGACGTTCTAAGTAAATCTGCCACTGCCAACACCAAAAGTGCTAGCAGCAGCAGCTCTACAGATAGAGTAGAAATGGCTAATATGTTACTACCTGAACCTGCTGCTAAGGAGCAAATTCATGACATTGATGACATAAATCCCACCTTTTTAGGTTTTAGTGATGATGATGAAACAGGATTGGGTTTGGACTTTGATTAAAATCAATATCTGTCTACTAGTGCAGCAACAGATATTGGTGTTTGCGCTCCTCTGTCTCCTCTGTTATTCACAGACCCAATCCAGTCAAAGCCACCATCACATGCCTCTTCTGTCTCAGAAGATGAAGATTTTACTTTTGCCACATTAACAACTGTTATGCCACCATCTTCTTCTATAACCCCACAAGTCAGTGCCACAGTACCAAAAATTGTAGAAGATTCTTCCCCACCCAGTGTCAGTGAAAACAATAAACGCCACCTGCGCTCCAAACTGTGGGATCATTTTGTATATGTTGGGGATGGCCGCATAGCTAAATGCAAAATATGTGGCAGAGAAGTGAGCCGTGGGAGAAATGTAGGGCATCTCTCAAATTCTGGCATGGGCCATCATATGCGCTCTCAACATCAGCCTCTGGTGTTGAGAGAGGAAAGTGGGGTGGCAGCTCCACCTACAAAAAAGAGTGGAACCACCAGTACAAGTGCTACCACCGATAGGCATGACAAGGGGCAAGGGGATCCAACCTCTTGTGCAACTGTTAGGCATCCCAGTCATCAGCCTACCCTTCAGCAATTTAGCGGCTTTCATTCAAGGGGGATGTCTAGGCAGATGTCGCGCAAAATTACACGCCTTATTGGGCAATTAATTGCTGTCGGTGGAGCACCTTTTAATTTGGTGGAAGGGCAGCCATTTAAACAGCTCATGCAGGCTGTCGCACCACAGTATACTGTACCCTCCCGTACTACATTCAGCCGTAACGTAGTACCCTCTTTGTACAATTCGTGTGTGCGGGTATTGAAAGAGGAATTGGGCAGAGCTGCTGGCCAGTCTGTGCATTTTACCACTGACTTGTGGAGTGCTCCTAGTGGCCAGCATGCCTTTTTGTCACTCACCGCACACTGGTGGCAGCCCAATGTCTCTGAACCAATCCATCAAAAACCAGGGTCAAGAAGAACAGGAGCTGAGGCAGTAATTCCCAAGCAGGGGCACCGATCGTTCCTCTTGCACGCAGAGGTTCTAGATGAGGGCAGAGTGGCTTGGAGACCAAGCAGGCATGCAACCGAAGTTAGGTTTTGTGGTAACAGATGGAGCTGCAAACATGATCAAGGCTATGCGCGATGGGCGACTGGTAGGAGTTCGCTGCTCGGCACATGTCCTGCACCTTGTCGTTAAGGCTGCTCTGGACGACAACAGTATTCCAAAGTTGTCAGCAATTCTCGAATCCTGTCGCAAGATAGCAGGCCATTTCCACCGAAGTGTGAAAGACAGCCACACATTGCGAAAAGAGCAAATTCATTTTGGCCTTAGTCAACAAAGTTTGAAGCAGGACATAAGTACACGGTGGAATTCCACTTTAGAAATGCTGGAGAGAATGCTTGAGCAGCAAAAGGCAATTCATGCCATGTCCCATGAACATTATATAGGCATACCTAGAGCATTAACCAGGGAGGAGTGGAAAATCATTTCTCAGTTGGTGTCAGTGCTCAGTCCCTTCCGCGCTGCTACAGAAAGCTTGAGCCGAGAGAATGCCATCTTGTCTCAAGTTATTCCCCTATTCACAAATCTCAGCATTACACTGGATGACATTCTCAGCAATAGAGAGGTGTTACCTGCTGGCGCATTAGTTGCAGACATTGCTGCACTTGTAATGAGGCTTAAAGGTCAATTAACAAAAAGGATTAATGACCTCATAGAAGCTTGCCCTGAGTTGATGTTGGCAGCAATATGTGATCCTCGCATCAAGGGCAAAATGCCCATGCACAGCAATCAACTAACCACCTGGAGGGACAAATTAATTGAGAGGGTGTGTGACAGGCAAAGACAATTATTTATGCCATTAGAGGAGGAGGAAGAAGAGGGGGAGCCTGCCGATGATACTGTGTCAACACCTATCATTAACACTGCTGCCAAGACAACCAGAGCAGACGCAATTTGGGCACAGACATTACATCGCTTCATTGGACCCACGAGACCACCCCTCAGGGAACAAAATGGTGTCTCAGCTACAGTAAAGGATTACCTTTCCGAGCCACATTTGCCTGCTACTACAGAGCCTTTACAATATTGGCATGAAAAGAAGGGTATTTGGCCTGCCCTCTCCAATGTAGCCCAAGAGCTTTTATCCTGCCCCCCAACATCAGTCCAAAGTGAGCGGGTATTTTCGATCACTGGTAATATTCTCTCCCCGCAAAGATCCCAACTGGCTCCACAGCTGATGGAGCAGATGGCATTCTTGAAAGTTAACCTTCCAAAACTGGGATACCCTGCCCTAGACTATGAGAGTTAACTGCTACTTGGGCTTTAACTTCAACCATAAGCTAGGTGCCATAGGTCTATCTTTAACTCAGCCTCTTCTAAAATTAGATTCCAAATATAAATATCAACATAATCAAAACCAAAAATAGCTGCAGGACAGGTCATCATAATATCTATCCCAAAAGTAAAGGAATATGTTTGTTTATCATCATGAAATTCGGAAGTTGGGATCAGTCTCAAGATTTTAAAGAATGGTCTATTTTTGGCCTTTATATCATCACCTTTTCTTTGATGTGGATTGGGTATGGGAAAACATCACAAGTAAAATCTTCAGGCAGTTCATTTCTGACCACTTCAGATTTATCAGTCTGCCACACTAAAAGTAATATTTGATTAATATTATGATATAAATAAACCCAAAAAGAGTCCAATCCATGAACTAAAACCATGAGACTGATCCCGGCTTCGCAGGCTCTCTCAGTCTCTGCTTTTGTCTTTAAATTTTTCTTTATTATTTTAAGCATACCAAGTGACATACAGATGGAAAACCATTCCTCTAACCGAGGAACAATGGAGAAACATTATATATACATATCGTTTAACAATGAAATAAAGGAAGAACCAAAAAGAGGGCACCCACACGAGTCCTGATCACATCTTTTAAGAAAAAATAATAAAGAATACAAGGAAAACGGAAATGGAAGAAAGGAGGCGCGTCTCAACACGTCCCCTCCCCCCCTCCCCCCTCGCCGGTCCCCGTCTAGACCTCTGATGTCCCACGCCTCCGTGGGTACCCTACCCTTCGCCTCCGAACGCCGGCTGGTCCCCTCCTCCCCCCGGGGGGTCCCCATTCCCCCCCCAGGGAGGGGGAGGCCAACCGGCCCCTAAAAATGTCCTCTATGTCCTAGCTTACTATACCAGCTCCCTCCCTTCCCCCCTATCGCCCCAACGAAAAAAAAAAAAAAAAAAAAAAAAAACCCAACTACAAAAAGGATAGAAAAGGAGAAGAAAAAAAAAAAACCCATCCCGCCTCTCTCACTTCGTCCCATCACTAAACCCGGTCCTTCTTTATTATGCATCCAGCAGAGCCCTCCCTTGTTCTGAGTATCTAAACTCGTTCCACTCAGCCCACGTTTCAAGATATACTTTACGTTTCTGTCTGGAGGTCCATACAAGGTCCTCCATTCTATTAATTTCTTCTACTCTATTGAGCCACATCTTTACCGTTGGCGGTTGTTTATGTTTCCACGTCCCTGGAATACAGGCACGGGCGGCGTTTAGAAGGTGATTAACCATAGAACTCCTGTATTTTTTTACCGTCAGCCCCGAGTCCTGTAATAGATAAAAGGGCCATTCATCTGGTAGTTTATCTTTACTAAATTTCTGCGCTATACACTGAACCTCCGTCCAAAAGTTCAGTATTCCAGGGCATAGCCAAAAAATATGTAACAAAGTTCCTTCTTCCTTACCACACCTCCAGCACCTATCCGAGGTGTCTGGGTAGCACCTTTTTAATACTACCGGGGTACGATACCATTGAGATAGAATCTTGTAATTCATCTCTTGTGTTTTCACGCAGACTGACGATTCAAATATATTCCGGAGTATTCTACTCTTTTGTTCTTCTGAAAAGGGTCTTCCCAGTTCCATCTCCCACCTGTTAAAGAAGGGGACCTGAGAGTCCTCCGTCGGTATGTTCAGTAGTTCACTGATTCTTGAAAGGGTGTGCCGAAGCACTCCACTACCAATACAGTACCCCTCAAATCTTGTAAGTTTACGCTCGTAACTTCTGGGGGGTTTTAGATTGTCCAGGAAGTGCCGCAATTGTAGTGCTCTCCAAGTATCCAGTCGGTAAGGGAGCCCACCCTCCACCATTTCCCGCGTACTATGCCATGCGCCTTCCCTCAGGAAATGAGATACTTGTATTAAACCCTGGTCTATTAGTCTATCGAAGGAGCCCTTCTTCAAACCTGGTGTAAATTGTGGATTCCCCAAGACTGGACAGAGTGGAGAGTCCAAAGTGGATAATACCCCTTTCCTAAATAGCCCATAGGCCACTTTCAATGTTGGACCTATCAATGGATGTTTCTTAATGAGTATCGGCAGGTCTCTATAACACCATGCAGCCAGGTGGAGTATACTACTACATTGGGCTTGCTCCAAGCCCGGCCATATTTTCTCCCCACCATGTCTCCCCCAGTCCACCAGGCGGATTAGAGTAGCCGCCTGGTAGTATCTGAGGATATCTGGGGCCGATACTCCTCCCTCTCGTTTTGATAAACATAATGTATGGTTCTTAATTCTTGGACTTTTATTGCCCCAGATAAAGTTTTTAAAGAGAGTTTGCGTCTGTCTAAAAAAAGATTTTGGTATAGCAATTGGGAGCGTTTGGAAGAGGTACAGAAATTTCGGTAATATATTCATTTTAATAATGTTAATTCGTCCAAACCACGAGTGGAACCCCTTCCTCCAGCCATCCAGGAGGACCCGCGTTTTCATCATCAGTGGCATAAAATTAAGTCTGAAAACCTGTGTCAGGTCCGCCGGAATAAAGGTACCTAGATATGAAAGTAACTTATCGGACCATTTAAATCTATGCGTTGCTTCCAGGAAGCGCATCTCTCCCCTTGGGATCCCCACCCCCATTGCTTCAGACTTATCGTAGTTTATCTTAAAATTTGATATGTCTCCATATACCTTCAGTTCCTGTACCAAGTTAGGGAGGGATTCTACCGGGTTCACTAAAGAGTACATCATGTCGTCCGCGTAGGCAGAGATCTTATATTCGGAGCCTCCAAAGGACAATCCTTTAATATCTGGATTCAATCGAATCCTGCTTAGTAGTGGTTCCACTGAGAGGGCAAACAAGAGAGGAGATAAGGGACATCCCTGCCTTGTCCCATTTGAAAGTTTAAAAGAAGGTGACAAGATTCCGTTCACTCTAACTTGTGCTGTTGGGTGAGTATAGTTACTTCTGATCCATTGTAACATCTTATTGCCGAACCCCATGTGTTTCAGGACCATAAACATGAATTGCCAGTTTATCCGATCAAAAGCTTTCTCGGCATCTGTGCTGAGGAAAACACATGGGGTTCCGCCGGAGCCGGCCAAATGGACCAGATTCAGAATCTTAATTGTATTGTCCCTGGCTTCGCGCATTTGCACGAATCCCACCTGATCTCTGTGGATAAGCCCGGGTATGTGTTGCTGTATACGTATTGCCAAAATTTTGGCAAAGAGCTTCAGATCCTCATTCAATAATGATATAGGTCTGTAGCTTCCACATTGAGAGGGGTCTTTGCCTTCTTTTGGTATTACCGCTATTACTGCTTTTAGGGTTTCAGAATGAAAAGAGCACGAATCACCTAGTTCATTGAACATTCTAATCATAAAGGGGCCTAGTTCTGGAAGAAAAAGTCTGTAATAAAGTATGGTGAACCCATCTACTCCTGGTGCTTTCCCTCTTTTCCCTTTTTTCACTACCCCCTGCAATTCTTCTAGGGTAATGGGTCTTTCCATATCTTGGCTCATCTCTGATGTTAATGTTGAAATACCTGAGGTTTCTATATACTTTCCCAGTGTCTCATGCTGTTGTTGGCTTGTTTGTATATTATATAAAGTGCTATAGTAATCACTAAATGTCCGTGCAATCTCTTTGGGTAGTACATGTTCCTCACCTCTTGACCCCTTAATCATTGGGATATAGGTTTTCGCTTGTTGCTCTCTCAGTGAATTTGCCAGATGTTTCCCACATTTATTGCCGAATTCGTAGTTCTGCCTTCTACTATTCTGTATTGCTCTTTTTGCTCTGTGAAAGAGCAATTCAGTAATTTGTCTACGTGACGTCATGAGTTCTCTCCCTACATTAAGATTAGGGTTCTGTTTGTGCCGACTTTCTAAATTCCTAATTTCCGACATGAGAGTTGTTATTCTCCGTTCTCTATTCCTTTTGAGTCTTGCCCCATATTTCATCAAGACCCCCCTAATCACCGCTTTATGGGCCTCCCATATCACCCCAAGGTTACACTCTGGGGTATCATTTATCTGAAAGTACCATTTTATCTCCTTCCGGATCTCTTCCAAAACTTCCTCGTCCTGTAACAGACTCTCGTTCAGTCTCCAGGTACTTGGTCCGGAGGATCTGGGATCTCCTATTTTGTATTCTAAAAGAATTGGGGCGTGGTCGGTCCAAGTTATTTCCCCAATTCCAACCTCTATAACTGCGTGAAGCTGATTGTGGGGTATAAAGTAGTAGTCGATACGTGAGTATATCTTGTGCGGTATTGAGTAGAAGGAGTAGTCTCGCTCTCCTGGATGCATCAACCTCCATGTATCTATTAGGGTCCCTTGTTGTAGCATCTGCCGGATCCGCTTCAGGGCACCCCCCGTAACTGATGAGGTACCGGATGAGGTGTCCAGAGTAGGATCCAGGGGAACATTTAAGTCTCCTCCCATAATCAACTGGCCCTCCTGGAAGTCTGTCAGTCTGTCCAAAAATTCTCTCAGGAACCGGTCTTGATGTACATTAGGGGCATAGAAAGTAGCAAATGTAAATATCACTCCTCCTATCGTCCCTTTTACCACTAAATATTGCCCCTCTGTGTCTACCAGGGAGTCTTTTAGAGACCACGGTGTACTAGCTGATATCAATATTGAGACTCCCCCCTTTTTCGCTACCGGGTTTGTCGCATGATATACGATCGGGAAGAGCTTGTTTTGGAGAAAAGGGAGTCCTCCCTTTCTAAAATGCGTTTCCTGTATCAGAGCTATATTTCTCCCTCTTTTTTTAAGGTCCTCCAATAGGATACGTCTCTTTTCCGGGATGTTTAATCCCTTAGCATTAATTGACATCACTGCTAGGGACTCCATTTACAATTGCCCCCCGGATCTCCAGAGAGGGGGGGGGGCAAGAGGGAAGGGGGGAGGCAAAGGAGGGAGAATAGGAATAGGAGAGACGAAGAGGGGAAGGAGAAAAAAAAAAAAAAGTAATTTAGAAACCCTGGCTTAAACCCTCCCACCCACTGGCCCCTAATCTATACCGATACCCTAAAGGAGAGGAGGAAGGAAATCGTTATCCTCCTCCTCTCCTAGGGTGTCGCAAAGCACAAGCTTTGATCACTCACAAACCCACCCCTCTGAGTGAAATCCTAATGGGGGTTAAGGTCCCACGCATCTCCCGGTGAGGGGTCCCCCGTCCCCTCCATATGCATCTTTACTCTCCGTATATGTGCCATAAGTCCGCCTTGAGGTAAATTTAAGTTAGATACCCCACGGTCCACCTTTTCGTACAAGCCTTTCCCTGACGACTCTTAGTCGGCATAGTATAGTATGGGAAAAAAAAAACAACAAAAAGAAAAACAAAGAAACATTTGGGTTTGAGTATACATCCCCTTTCTCCTAACAAAATATAACATTTCTCCATATCTTTTGTTTCATCCATTTAGGCATATTATGATATTATTATGATTATCATATTCCGTATCATTTGTTCCGTCCATCTAGTCATATTATAGTACCTGGTCACAGTGCCCTCACCTCCCCCCACCCCTCCCCCCCCCAAAAAAAAAAACCAACAAAAGAAACAAAAACCAACAAACCCACCAACTCCCTCCCTCTATCCTCCCTCCCATCCCACCCCCTAGGGAGTAGACTCCCCTCGCTCAACCTGTCTCCACCATCCCTCTTATTACCCTTTCCTTTTGTGTTGCCATGTGCATTTCCTAGGCCCCTAAAAGTAAAAAGTAAAAATTGTGAAAAGAAACCCAACCCTGGGTTATTGTAAGAAGGAAGATGTGCCCTCCTGTGATCATTCCCTCTCTATGTGACCGTGTGGGCTATACAGCCCTTGAAATAAGTTGAATATAGTGCCCACTTTTTCTAACCTCTCTATCTTGTATGTGTACGTAAGTGCCTGTGGGTAAGAGGGAGTGGGCTAAGCCCCCCTACCCGCAGTGGATCAAACCATCAACCCATCCGCCCCGCCTCCCTCCCACCCCTACCCTCCCAGCCCTAATTTCTATGTGGACACAGGCTGATGCCTGGAAACCCATGGGTGAACCCTTCACATTCCCTTAGCTACCCCACCACCCTAACCCCCCTCTGACCTCCCCTCTCAATCTCCCCTCCACATACGGCACTGCTCCATGTACTATCTCAGTGTCCTCTTATCACTTAGGATGGAATTGGTGACACGACTTCTGATCTTGAAACTTCGAATGAAGCATAAAAAAAACAAATCCCTCTCCATATCCTCAAGACTGCCCATTGACAGTAACCATTTTCCTCAGGCTGAGGGGAAAAAAAAAAAAAAATATTACTGATACCAAAAAAAAAAGAGAAAAGAGATTAATCAGTAAACCATTCAAAACCTTCCTAAGAAAGTCACGTTTTCTTGAATTCCAAAAGTCTAGGGTTTAGCTGGAGCCAATCCTGAACTGGAAACGGCTCTGTTTCCAAAAATAAAAAAAGGTCAGGGAGATCCTTTTTGGAGCGTAGCCAAAATGAGAGTGGGCCTTTCTTTATAAGCACAGATACGGGGAACCTCCAACTATAAGTTCCACCCCAAGCCCTCACTCGCTCCAGTATAGGACGGAGCAATGCTCTGCGATGCAGAGTAGCCCCTGACAAATCTGGCAGAATCTTGAGTTGTGTCCCTTCAAACTCTATCGCACCCATTTGCCATGCTTTCCGTAGGATTGCTTCCCTGTGTGAGTAGTAATGTAGCCGACAGATCACGTCTCGGGGGCGGCCGCCGCCTCTTGGTTTTGGGCCCAAGGCCCTATGTATTCTATCCATCTCGTAACTTAGCATACTGGTGTCTTTCATCACCCTTTGGAGGATATTTTTAATCGTAACTTGTAGGTCTTCTTGCCCCTCCGCTTCTGGGAGGCCACGTATGCGTATATTATTGCGGCGTCCCCGGTCTTGAAGGTCTTCAACCTGTAATTGCAGAGAAGTCGCAATATCCAACTGGTTATGGTGGTCTTTCTCAATCCTCCCCACCCGCTGTTCCAATGTCTTTAACCCGGTTTCCCCCTCCCCCATTCGAACTTCGAGGCCCTGTATTTCGGATCTGACCATCTCTAAATCCCTAGAGTGTGCTTCTTCTACTTTTGAAATTAAGTCTCTGCTTTTGACTGAGTGATAACTTTCATCTTAAACATATTCCATTTTAGATACTTTACCTGCACTAAAAAAAAATTATGATTGTTTTTTTCCCTGTTTGGCATCTATTATAGTCTTTAGAACAGGTTGAATTGAAGTAAAGCCATCCATTCATTTGAATATTTTTTCTAAATTATCCACCAGTTGAGAGAGATTGTTATGATTCAACACAAGTTGCGTTTGATTGGGTCATCGTTATCATTTTATATTATTTTTGGGTTCAAGGTTTTGAAGTTGCTATTGGATGCATAGTGCATAGACACACACAATACTTGATGCTCCTTCTTATATAATTTTTAAGTTAAAAAAATAAAATAAATCCTGCACTTACTGTGTCTCCGAGTCCCAATACTCCCACAACCAAGATGGATACCAATACTCCCACAAAAAGTGGTATTCCATTGTATTGTCTCCTCTTTCTGTCTACTGACTTGTACGCAAGACTGCACCTGCTACCATAAAATCGTTCGGATTTGGGGGGATGGGGAAGGCACAGACCTCTCCCCATACTATTGGATGTAAGAATGGAACTGATTTACCCTAATGCACCCACAACCAAGTAAGTGGCTCATTATTTTTTATCCTTATTCCCTTTACTTTATTCCATTAATAATTATTTCAGTTTATCGACCTCTGTCTCTTTCTTTCAGAGTTCAGTGAAAATACCCCTATTTCTCGATGTTTGGTTCTATATGAGTCATCAAGTACTTTAGTTCACAGGTAAGTCTTACCAGTACACACCACTGTTATTATCAATGTGTATATATATATGTGTATGTATATATATATCAAATATACACACCTATACCAATGATAGTATAACTGCAGAATAATCAGCACTTGGGCATGGGCAAGTTGCAAGTACTCCCTCCAAAACTGGTAGATTATTTTCAATCTCACTGAAAAAAGTAAGATCTCAAACCCTCCCTCTGACATGCAGTGCTGTGGGGGAGCATGGAACTGTCTTCTCAACCAATCAGGAAGTTGCACTGTGGCTCCCTCAAGGCACATCAGGTCAGAAGGATTTTTTTTCCCTTATCTCTCTCTGCTGTCACCAAGATTGATCTAGTCAGTGGGTGTGCATTAAGAATAAACCTTAAATAACCTTAAAACCTTAAATAGTTTATATGAAGTTTATAAACTTTATTACTTTAATTACATATATACTTTAAAAAGTTGTATTATTTATTTTAGTTTACATCGGTGTGTAAACATTTTTGAATATTAGACCAACTCAAATCTAAAATCAGATTTTGCTCAACTATCCCAAGTGTTTACATTGTAAAATGTCATATGACTATATTAGTATTAAAACATGCAAAATAAATAACATCCTTTAAGCCCCGTACACACGACCGAACATGTCTGCTGAAACTGGTCCGCGGACCAGTTTCAGCAGACATGTTCGGTCGTGTGTACGGCCGACCGGACAGGTTTCCAGCGGACATTTGTCCAGCCGACCGTTTTTCGGTGGACAAATGTTTCTTAGCATGCTAGGAAACATGTCCGCTGGAAGCCTGTCCGTCGGACATGTTCGGTCGTCTGTACAGACTAACCGTACATGTCCGATCGGCCGCCATCCCTCGCATGCGTCGAAGTGATTTGACGCATGCGTGTAAGCATTGACCCTCCAGGTAATCGTTGCGGTGACTGCGTGGCCACGTCACCGCGGATGGTGTACGCACGGATTTCTGTCTGATGGTGTGTACAACCATCAGACAGAAATCTCCGGGCGGACATGTCTGCTGAAAACGGTCCGGCAGACCATTTTCAGCGGACCGTCCGTCTGTTTGTACGAGGCCTAACAATTGGTAGTGGTACCATTCAATTCATGCAACAACATGCATTTCATACTCTCATATTGTACCCCACTTATTGAAACAAATTGGAAAATCAATTGACATATGTCAAAAGATCGGTAAAAGCAGTGAGGCACAATAAAATTAAATTAATAGTTCAGGAAGTTGAAATTAAACGGGTTCCTTTAACTATTGTGAGAAATTATAAATGATTATTATTACCATATGCCTGTGTGTGTTTTAGAATGAGTTATTAACCAGATATGTGATGTATTGTAAAAAACAAAACAAAAAAACAAACAGTCAAAGTAGTACTCCAAAAATATTTTTATGTACAGTGACCAAAAATGTACACAAATAACAAACAACAATTGGGTATACAAGACTGGTAGTCGTTTTAATGTAAGTTGCATGAAAAGGTCAACTGAAATGGCTTGTGTCCTGGGGTGGAGTACGATCAATTTTCAGAGGGAGAATCCTCTCCGCTGTTTAAAGTTCCTGAGGATGAGGATCTCCCAGGCAATGGAGCACTGTGTCGGGAGATAGCTTCAAGTAATGAAATCCTCATTTGCTCTATTGCCTGGTGGTGCTGTTGGTTGGCCCGGGTCAACATTAATTCAAAATGGTCATTTTGCTGTATGTTTAGAAGATGTATGGTCCGCAACAGCCTTCTATTTTCCCTTGATAATCTCCTCACCTCTCCAAAAAGCCTCTCAAGTTGCCCAGTTAAGCCAGACGGTACAGCACGTGGCACCTGCACAGGAGCTGGCGACTGCTGTGTTGATGGAAGTGCATGCACACTGGGGGCACCATTACATGGCGCCAGCATGGCAGAAGCTTGGGCCCTGACCTCCTCCTCTGACCATGGGGAGAAGGCAGGAGTATGTGCCATTTCAGGGGTCAGTTCTGGCTCATTGTGCACCTCTATACCCTCCAAAATAATGACAGGCGAGTGAGGGCTGCACTGCACTCTCCCCTCAGGTTGGTCTTGTTGATCTGAAAAAGAGGAGATAGCAGATTGGATGATATCATATCATTCATAAACAATTCTAGTTTACACATACAAATATTATTTTTCAATGTCATTTTTTGGCTAAGTTCATTGTTTTCAACTTTAAAACACAACACTTCGTTCTTAGTATAATTTATTTCATGGAGAAATTATTGAACTATGATTTGTGTATATGAATTTGAAAAAGCATGGCAATATGTTTTACATATTAATAATGCCTCAAAAAAGAGGGAGGTGGTCAGTCACTCACAATCTCAATGAAATAAATGTAATGGCCGCATCCCTAAAATAATGGTCATGAAAAAGTAACCCCCTGGAGTGGGACTCCCACTCCGGGTGGAGTGATTTATCTTGTTTATGTTAATGCCTGACCTGCGTGGAATGTGTAGCTGATTATGATGTGTCCTGTTTGTTATTTTAATGACAGCTTGTGTACTTTCCCTGGAGGAGTATTCGGCCACTGTGTTATGCCAAATGAAGCTGGAGGGATACAGCTCAGGCTTTCTGTTAAAGTCAAGGTAATGTTACAGATAAAGTCAACACAGTGCTATTTATTTTTGCCTTTTAGAAGTTGTACTCCAACATCAAAGCAAAGCATTTATCCTGACTGTTTGTGTGGGAAATTACTGTATCCCCATTATTGCCCCAACTATAATTGACAAAAAATGTAACCACAAAATTCGTAGTAAAATGTCTGTCTACTCTTCGGCCCATTTATTAAAAAGAACAATTCTGTAAATCATCATTACCAAACAAAACCATAACAATTTTGTTTGACGATCCTTTGAGGCACTAGTATCAAACATGTTTACCTTGTATCTGTCTAAACTACTTCCACGGTCCCTCCTACCACTTTTTTCACTGACTCGGGGACTAAGGTGAGAAAACCTTGCGTGTATGTATGAGGCCTAAGATGATAATGCCTGCTGTGGGTATATATACATTAGGCGTACGTAGGTGAATAATAATGATGGTGTGTCCTGTTTATTTACAGATGATGTAGACTACTTACCCTGGGGCGTAATGTTCCGCTGCTTCCTTCCAGAAGTTGATGCCTCTTCTTCTGGACAGTCCATGATATGGATGGTGCTTTCTGTTTAAGACGCAAGCAAAGACGAGAGTCAAGGTAATGCCCAAGATAAAGTCATCACATTGCCCTTGGAAGCTACCGTGCATGCGCCAAAGTCTTTTCGAGCATGCGCGGGTTTCCTTGGAGGCAAGGTACTTATGGCGCTCGCTCGCTAATGTACAGACGCTCGCCCAGGTTTCTCAACAGGAAAACACTCCAGAGAATCTCGACCTGAAAAATAGAGAGCAGGATCTTGCTTTTTTCCAGACGAGATTCACAGTATTTTTCCCAACGATAAAGCATACACACGCATGTTTTTGTGGTCCAAAAGCTCTAACAGCAGCTTTCTTGTCGAGAAAACCGTGCGTGCGTATGTGTACGAGGCGTATGATGATAATGCCTGCTGTGGGTATATATACATTAGGCGTACATAGGTGAATAATAATGATGGTGTGTCCTGTTTATTTACAGATGATGTAGACTACTTACCCTGGGGCGTAATGTTCCGCTGCTTCCTTCCAGAAGTTGATGCCTCTTCTTCTGGACAGTCCATGATATGGATGGTGCTTTCTGTTTAAGACGCAAGCAAAGACGAGAGTCAAGGTAATGCCCAAGATAAAGTCATCATCAGCTTTATTTATTTTTTTGGACTAGTATATGTTGGACGACAACAACATATTTTATAATCAAAGTGTAAAAAAGTGCACTGAGGATAATTAAAGTGAATTCTACCACGCTTTGTGATTTTTTTATTATCCCATAAACCTGTACGGTTTAAGAAATATATCCACCTCGGATGCAGCCACAGACATCAGTGGTGGTGCATGTGCTCTGAAGTTCCAACAGAATCTCCAGAAAAATCAAAGCTCCTCGCCAGAAACAGTACTCCCACACGCATGCCTGGGAGAGACCTCATCGCGCCTCCAGCCACTCACAGCACCGGAGACCGCAGCCCCAGAAGAGACGGCGAGGCAACGTGTCAGGCCCCATTAGCGCTGGCAGTGTCGGGCAGCTGGGGCCTCGTTTTATGGTATTTCATAATGTGCTAGTGTGCAATGCATACTAGCACATTATGGGATTGTGTTGCAGCTTTCTTTTTTTCTTCTGCCATGGTTTATTACCACTTTAATTTTCACTTGAACTGTAAAATTAATGTGAAGTTGCTGATGTCTTAAAACAGATGTTATATTTCTAGGCTAATTGACCAATTAACATTTTTGATAATAGACTTTTACATATACTATACTACACTACAGCCCCCTCTTTTATTTTGCAATCCCATTATTATTTAAGTTTCCCCCTCACAGTAGTGTTCTGATCTGAACCACCTTCACAATGGTATATTCTACCCCACCTTCATAGGACCTGAGCACACCTGTGTCCTCTGCCCTCCCCCTTCAAATACTAACCCCCACGCAACTCAACCTCCTTCACATCACAGCCACGACAACTCTTGTCCCCTTCACATTACACTAATGGGCGGGAGCAGGAGGTGCTGAAGTTAACCAGCAGTTTATTGGTTGGTAGGGCCGCATAGCAACCAATTACCTGCTGTTTAAACTGTGAACCTATTTTCAGCAGCTATGCGATAGTGACAGTGGCATAGGGATGCAGACAGAACCGGCACCTAAATGGCTGGACTGTGGTGGTCCGGAATGCAGACGGCACAGTGACTCGGTCCCACATCTGGCCCTCCATTTATTGATAAACAGACAAAAAAAGAGAGGCACCTCTAAGTGCAGGATTAAGAGCTATTTATTTTCAACATAAACAATTTTAAACACTTACAGGATCAGGTAAATGTAAAAGCATAGAATCATGGGTAATGCAGGTGGTCCGACAGGCATGAAAGTCCGAGACATATAGAGTTTAATCAGTTAATCAGAGTTGTGTCATAATCTCCAGTGGAGGATACGGGACCATGAAATTCCATGTAAGCTGGTGAGCGGTTAGCATAAACCAACCAGGCCAGTGATGGATGGAGGTTGATTTGTTCATCACAGACCTGGTTTCTTACAGGGAATGTAATGGTCCCGTATCCTGTACTGCAGATTATGACACAGCTCTGATATGATAACCTCTATGATAACATGCTTTTCTTTGTGAGTGCAGCCCTAAGTGTAAGAATATCCCCCATCAGACCTCTGCCTTTTTATATGTATTATCTGCTTGGTGCTTATGCTGAGAGCGCCCTTAGGCCTCGTACACACGATCAAATCTGTCCGCTGGACCGTTTCAGCAGACAGATTCGATCGTGTGTACGGCCGAGCAGACAGATTTGTCCACCCGACAGATTTCAAAGCATGCTTTGAAATCTATCGGGTGGGAATCTGTCCGCCCGACATGTCTGCTGGTTAGTACACTTACCAGCAGACATGTCATCCCGCTCCGCCGCCACACCGCCGCCGAATGGATTCGGCGCATGCGCGGAAGTGTTTTACTTCCTGGTGCGGTGACGTGGCGGCGTCAACGTCACCGACACGTCAGCGCGCTCTCTGCTGGCGGGGATTTTGGTTTGCTCGTGTGTACACGCGAGCAAACCAAAATCCCAGCAGACAGATTTGTTTAAATCGGTCGGACGGACAGATTTGAACAAATCTGTCCGCTCGTGTGTATGGGGCTTTACACACTGTGAAGCCATTTAGTGATGCCCGCTTTAAATGTTAAATAGAAGTTCAGCATTATACATCCTTTGTCTTTGTGTTAGGTACTCACCACCAGAATGTTGATGGGATGGACTTGGAGCTGATCGCTCTACAGATGATGTGGTTCGATCTGGAAAACATGAATGTAAAGACAAACGTAAGTCTCACATGCATAGTCATAAAAAATAATAGTGAGCTTGAAACAACCATATAACTCCAATATAAAACAATATATTTCATTTTACCAACAGCTCTCTGATGTGGACCCCTGCTGCTGATTACAGGGACTTCCTCTGCCGAAAGGCCAAGGCCATCTCTCAGCTCTGCCTCCCACTTTCGGAACTGTACAGGCTTCCCCCTAATATACTCTCCCTGTAGCTGCTTCTTCATCTTTTTGATGACTGTGGTACGACAGTCATAGAATCTGCACATGCAAAAAATAAATTAGTTGCATAAATTGGAAAACAAACGGATTTATTTTGTAGAAAAACGACAGTGATGTTTTATATATATATATATATATATATATATATATATATATATATATATATATATATATATATATATATATATATATATATATACATACACGTTACTATATTTAAAAGTATGTTGTTAAATGTTCTCTTCTGTATATGGCTGTGCCAAATAAATTTTGAAAAGTTTTTGAAAAGTTGCACTGTTACCTTTTTTTGGGACTACTAGAGGGGGTAATTTTTACAAATGTGTGTTGTAAGAGTGAAAGAATTTTGGAATACGGTCCTTGTATGTAAAATGGCTCTTTGGAATTTTTCTATATGTAGCGGCCTGTTATTTCTCTTACCTGGATCTGCTTTAAATTTAGAGGGTAGTCAGATTTTACTACTTCTGACTGTACTGTTTTCTGTTTTGCCAAATTTGGGCCTCTGTTCCAGCCATGGCTGTGCTGTAAGTGACCACTATTGTTGTCAGGGGTCTCAGTTCCACCCCAGGCCAAGAGTGCCATATTGTGTGTTTTTCCTCGGCAGACAATCAGTGGGGGTTGATCGCCTCACTGTGCATGCCAGGAGAGAGTACTTAAGGGACAGACATCACTAGTTCAGGGTCGTCGTTTGTCCCTGGCCAGTCGTCCCATCAACCCCCTGTGAGTGGCCCTCCTGGCTGGGGGTGTGTTTTAAATATTTTGTTGGTCCAGAGTTGTGATCTACCAGCTAGGCCAAAAGTAGTCAGACTGGGTCTACGTTTACAAGGTGGTCCTGTGCTGTCCGTCCTAAATGGAGGAAGCCACTTAACTAGTTGCCGACCAGCCGCCATCATTCTACGGCGGCAGGTCGGCTCTCCTGGGGGAGAGCCCGTAGCTCTACCTCGGGTCTTTTAGTGGCCACTAGGGGCTCGTCCGTGACTCCCGTGTGGGTGCCCGGCGGGCGCGATCGCCGCCGGGCACCCGCGATTGCTCGTTATAGAGCGGGGAACGGGAGCTGTGTGTGTAAACACACAGCTCCCGGTCCTGTCAGTGATTTCCCCTAGGGAGGCCACCCCCCCATACAGTTAGAACACACCCAGAAACACACTTAACCCCTTCCCCGCCCCCTAGTGTTAACCCCTTCACTGCCAATGGCATTTTTATAGTAATCCAATGCATTTTTATAGCACTGATCGCTACAAAAATGCCAATGGTCCCAAAAATGTGTCAAAAGTGTCCGAAGTGTCCGCGGAAAAAAAAAATCGCTGATCGCCACCATTACTAGTAAAAAAAATATATTAATAAAAATGACATTAAAATACCCCCTATTTTGTAAACGCTATAACTTTTGTGCAAACCAATCTATAAACGGTATAGCGCCGCTATTTTTATCAGCACTGAAAAAGCACATACAGCCACAGTGTGAAAGGGGCCTTAGTGACAGGGGCCTATCCAGCCGCACAATTCCAACTATGGCTAGCGTGGCAATGAAAGCTTCATTGCTGGAAGCAGGAGTGTTTTCGACCTAAAGTTTTAAACCCTCAACCACAATGTTTGGTCTTTTAACACGTTTGATAAATAAAGAAGGTAAAGAAGCGCAACGTGTGGAGATTGAACTTTTTTTCAGCTCTCATCAAGTACCCTGGACGGCTAAGGAATAGAGGTAACATGCCACCCAAAAAAAAACAGCAGCTCCTTCAGGGGTAGTGCCACATATACGTATGTCAATTCGTTAATTGTACCACCCTTTTGTATCCAATAAAAAAGATTGTAAACATAAAAAAAATAGGAATATTAAAATATTTTTACCTGTGTCTGACGCCAGTGGTGGGCCTGCAAAATTTGGAGACCGCATTCACGGAGTCACGGACTCGTCCCCAGCCTGCTGCCTTATCGGATGTTGGCACGGTTTGGCAGAAGAGTGTCACTTTGTCTAGTAGAACTGCAGCAACCAATGCAGCATTCTCCTCTTGGGTATATACAGGCCCCCTTGATCTTTCTTGCTTGCTTTGGTGGGGTTGCTGAATGTCTGATTCAGCACTCTCTGATGTAGGGGGGGAAACATGTCTCCGTTTTTGACCATGCTTCCCTTCCACTACACCTCTACACTCCCTTCGAGGCCTGGGCTCCACTAAATGCCTCCGTTCACATCCACTACTCTCCCCTCCACTCCTCCTCTCCCCACGCCTCTTCTTTCCTCTACGCCTGCCATCCACTCCAAGCCTCTCCTCCCCTCTACGCCTCCCCTCCCCTCCACGCCTGTCCTCCTCTCCATGACTCTCCTCCCCTCCATGACTCTCCTCCCCTCTACGGCTCCCCTCCCCTCCACGCCTGTCCTCCTTTCCATGACTCTCCTCCCCTCTGCGCCTGTCCTCCTCTCCATGACTCTCCTCCCCTCTACGCCTGTCCTCCTCTCCATGACTCTCCTCCCCTCTACGCCTGTCCTCCTCTCCATGACTCTTCTCCCCTCTACGCCTGTCCTCCTCTCCATGACTCTCCTCCCCTCTACGCCTGTCCTCCTCTCCATGACTCTCCTCCCCTCTACGCCTGTCCTCCTGTCCATGACTCTTCTCCCCTCTACGCCTGTCCTCCTCTCCATGACTCTCCTCCCCTCTACGCCTCCCCTCCTCTCTATGCTTCCCCTCACCTCCATGCCTCCCCTGCCCTCCACGCTTCCCCTCACCTTCACGCTTCCCCTCACCTTCACGCCTCCCCTCACCTTCACGCCTCCGCTCCCCTCCACTCCTCTTCTCTGAGTCCCCTCCTCCACTCCTCTGCTCCCCTCCACTCTCAGTCACACCACCAATAACTCTCATACCAATACACTCACTAACACCAACATTCTCACTGAGAAGACTCACACGTCCATTCTCACTCCCAGACATTCTAATTGCAAAAAAAATGCAAACAAACAACTACAAAAAACAAAATCTGACTGTCTCTGCTCTCTGCTGCGTGAGCTTGCTCCTCCCACACCAGTGTACACTGTACACTGTGCACCCTATCAAAATGGAGTACAGGGGCGGAGGGAGTAGCCGCGTGTTGAAAACAAAACTAAAACCAGATTGCGAATGACCGCAATGTATTTACAAAAGTACGAATGCATTCGAAGCACGGGATATAGCCGACCGTCTAGCCATAGCCGCGTCATGAAGACGTAACTTAAATACGAGATTGTGATTGACCGCGATGTGTTTGTTTACGGAACTACGAATGCATTGAAAGCACGGGATATAGCAACAAAAAAATACCAGATTGCGACTGTCCGCGCCGCGATGTATTTACGAAAGTATAAAATTACAAATCCATTCTAAGAACGGTAAAATCAACGGAAACAACATAATGTTACGTATCAACCGAAAAGGCAAAGCAATCTCCATAAGCGTAAATCATTATCAAACAATATTACGAATTTCGAATAAACTAAAAACATTAAACAAAATTACGAATCATTCGGTATAAACGGAAATGTAACTTTTACGAAAATACGAACGAGTACGAATAGGAGAATTAACGTTATACAAATTTACGAATCATTATGAATCCACGTAACAATACAAAACGGAACAAAATGACACGTAAATTTTTGTTGTGCACATTTTTTCGGTAAAAACATTAAACAAAATTACGAATCATTCACTATAAACGGAAATTTAACTTTTACGAAAATACGAACGAGTACGAATAGGAGAATTGACGTTATACAAATTTACGAATCATTATGAATCCACGTAACAATACAAAACGGAACAAAATGACACGAAAATTTTTGTTGTGCACATATCTACTGAGGACGAAAGGATCCGCAGCCACCTCATCCCAGCCACGTAAAAGTCCATGGGTTCCTTGGGACTGTAAATGATCCCTTGAAGACTGCTGGTGCTGATGCTGAGTGCTAGGCTCCACCTCCATGCTGATGATACAATCATCCTCCTCCTTCTCCTCCTCCTCGTCCTGTTCCTGTGTGCTAGGCGGGCAAGCAGGACCACTGTCTAGATAAAGGGGGCCTTGAGAGGTTAGTCCTCCTCTTCTTACATCTGTTCTGCCTCTAGGGCCCTGTCCATTATTCCACGCAGCGTGTGCTCCAACATGTGAATAAGAGGGACAGTCTCACTGATGCATGCACTGTCACTGCTCACCTTCTCGTGGCCTCCTCAAATAGTGACATGACAGCGCATGCATCCCTGATCAAGGCCCACTGCAGTGGGGGGGGGGGAAACCAAGCTCCCCTGACCCAGTTCTGCTGCCATATTGGCACAGGTACTCATTGATGACCCTCTGCTGTGTGTGCAGCAGCTGCAGCATTGCTAATGTAGAGTTCCATCTGGTGGGCATGTCACAGATTAGGCGGTTCTTGGGCAGGTTGTATTCCCTTTGGAGGTCTGTCAGCCGAGCACTGGCATTATATTACCTTCATAAATGCACACAGACTTTCCTGGCCTGCTTCAGGACATCCTGTAAGCCCGGGTACCTGCCCAAGAACCGCTGCACCACCAAATTCAGGACATTAGCAAAACAGGGCACATGGGTCAGTTTTCCCTGTCGCAGGGCAGAGAGGAGGTTGGTGCCATTGTCGCTAACCACCATTCCAGGCTTAAGCTGGCATGGTGTCAACCACCTCTGAGCCTGCCCCTGCAGAGCTGACAGAACCTCGGCCCCAGTGTGACCCCTTTCTCCCATGCACACCAGCTCTAGCACCACATGGCATCTCTTTTCCTGCATTCCTGCGTAGCCCCTGGTACGCCTACGGAGCACAGCTGGTTCAGAGAACACATTAGCACAGGAAGAGGCCACAGAAGAAGAAGAGGAGGGGGTGGAGGAGAGAGGTGTGTCACAACCAGTAGTGGTGTTTTGGAGCCGTGGTGGCGGAACAACCTCCAAAACTACTGTACCTTGCCCTGCGTCCTTCCCAGCTGCCAGCAGAGTCACCCAATGCACCGTGAAAGAGAGGTAACGTCCTTGTCCATGCCTGCTGGACCATGAGTCAGCGGTAATATGCACCTTACCACTGACCACACTGTCCAGCGAGGCATGGACATTGCCTTGCACATGGCAGTAGAGAGCCAGAATCGCCTTCCATGAGAAAAAGTGGCGTTTGGGAACTTGCCACTGAGGTACCGCACATTCCACAAACTCATGGAAGGGGGCAGAATCTACCAACTGAAAAGGCAGCAGTTAAAGTGCTAGCAATTTTGCTAAGCTAGCATTCAACCGCTGGGCATGTGGATGGCTGGGAGAGTACTTCTTTCGGTGCTGCAGCAGCTGGGGCAGGGAAATTTGGCTGGTACAATCTGACATCGGTGTACCGATAGTAGATTGCCCGCATGTACTACTAGGTTGTGACACACCTAATTCTACACCTTCAGTCCTATCAGTGCAGGCTTCAGAGAGGACTGAGGGTCTAGTGGGGTTGGAGATCCCAACTGATGAGGGGCAAGGGGAGGTCCGCTTTGTTCTTTGGTGTGGGTCTTTCAGGTATGCTTGCCAACGAACTGCATGGCAGGTCAACATATGTCTGGTCAAGCATGTGGTGCCCAAGTGGGTGATGTTTTGGCCACGTGAGATATGCTTGAGACATATGTTGCAAATAGCAATGTTGCGATCCGATGCATATGTCTGAAAAAAAGGCACACACCAAAGTTATATACCACCTGAGTGCAGTTAGTGTCACCGCACGTGTGCTGTTACATACCACCTGAGCGCATTTGGTGTCACCGCACGTGTGCTGTTATATACCACCTGAGTACAGTTAGTGTCACTGTACGTGTGCTGTTACATACCACCTGAGCGCATTTGGTGTCACCGCACGTGTGCTGTTACATACCACCTGAGCGCATTTGGTGTCACCACACCTGTGCTGTTATATACCACCTGAGCGCAGTTAGTGTCACCGCACGTGTGCTGTTACATACCACCTGAGCGCAGTTAGTGTCACTGTACGTGTGCTGTTATATATCACCTGAGCGCAGTTATTGTCACCGCACCTGTGCTGTTATATACCACCTGAGCGCAGTTAGTGTCACTGTACGTGTGCTGTTACATACCACCTGAGCGCATTTGGTGTCGCCGCACCTGTGCTGTTATATACCACCTGAGCGCAGTTAGTGTCACTGTACTGTGCTGTTACATACCACCTGAGCGCATTTGGTGTCACCGCACCTGTGCTGTTATATACCACCTGAGCGCAGTTTCTTTTTTTTTTTTTTTTAATCATTACATTTCATACAAAATTGTACATTCTTATCTTTTATTAGATACACCATTACCTTTGTCTTGTAATTACAATTTCCGTGGGTGCCTACCAGTCATTCTAACCCCCCCCCCGTCAACAAAACGAGAAGAGAAAACAACAAAAAATAAAATAAAATGTGTAATTCTCTCTCCTCTTATTGCCCATCCTCCCCTTCTCCTCTCTTCCCTTTCCATTGAGGAATAGCTGTTCTAACCCTGTACTCTCTTTGACTTACTGGGCTCCACAAAAAAAAAAGAAGAAGGGAAACATATGTGTCTGTTTGATTCTTACATAATTGGATATATTAACCTTTACCCTCCCCTTGCAAGGGGCCTTGTGATCATAGTGTTGAATTATATATGTAGGTGTTAAAATAACATGTTTCTCTTCAGCTTAATTACTTCTATCGGATTCTCTTAAGAGGCCCGAGGGCCAAGGTGCAAGTGTGTGTCTAAATAGATTTTAAAAAAATTGTGATACAATAGTAGTGTCTTCAACTTCCATTCTCTCTCGTGATCCTATTGAGCTACTTCTTACTTTGTGATTTACTCCTCCTTATCCCCCCAACCCCCCCCCCCCCCCAAAGTGACATTGTGTAAAGGGGAAAAGACGAACAAGAGAAAAAAAACACCATTCCCATAAGACAGAGGAGCAGGGGCCTCCTGTTGGGGTCAATATGGGAGGGGGGAAAGAAGGGGAGCAAACGTAAGAGAGAGATAAATAAAAAATAAATAATAAAAAAAAGGTTTTATATAACCACAATTTTTAGTATCTCTTCTCTGGTCAATACTTTTAATCTAATTATTTGTACTTCTAAAATTTGATCTACTGTATATGCCATTACCCTCTGTGTGTCATACATCTGCTGCGTCCCTTTTCCTCTCACTTATTCCACACCCATTTCAGGTTCATGTTGTATCCAGCCTGCCCATGTTATCTCAAACTCCCCTTTTTTATCTTTCACTGCTTGTATCCACCTTTCAGCCTCCATTATCCGGTTTACTTCCCTTTTCCAGTCTGCTAATGTTGGACACGTACTTTGTTTCCAAAATCTGGGAATTAACAGTTTTGCAGCATTTAACAAATGTGGCACTACACTATTCCTGTATGTTTTAATAGGGCCAGATGTTCCATGGAGTAGGAAACATAGGGGCGTAAACTCTATAGGGATTGTGGTCAGTCTCTCAATCCACGGTGCAATTGCTTCCCAAAATATTTTAATTTTTGGGCATTCCCACCATAGGTGTAGGTATGTACCCCTTTGCTCACATCCTCTCCAACACCGAGCGTCTGCCACTGGATACATCTGGTTTAACCTTACTGGAGTCCTATACCACCTTGTCATAAATTTATAGGCCATTTCCTGGATATGGATATGCGAGCTTATAGATGTGGAGTAAGTTAATTTAATCATTTTTTTAATTTGTTCGTCTGATAGCCTTATATTTAACTATCCGTCCCATTCCCTAATGAAGTATGGTATTTTATTTTTTTGAGCTCCTTGTATCAACTTATACATCTGGGACAGCAGGTGCGTCGCTTCCCCCTGATGCGTACACTGTTCCTCGAACTTTGTGACAGAGCTTAGTGGTCTCAAGGCGGGTTTCATCTTATTAAGGAATCTTGTCAGTTGATGATATCTCCATCTTGCTGAGGGTATATTCCCTAAGGCTATGGCAAATTCTGGGTAAGCTATTAGTGTTCCCTGTGGAGCGAGCCTGCCACATATGACATCCCCTCCCCAATTCCATGGTCCCAGGAATCCCCTCTCTTCCCCTGGAGGGAACCATGGGAATCCCTCCAGTGGTACCAGGGGGGACACCCCTGGTGAGTAATCTCCCATTTTATTCAGCCCATCCCATATTGACAAGGTGTTCAGTGTCAAGGGGGATGTCCACTTCGTGAGTCCTCTCGAGACTCTCGGGATCCAAGGGGCTGCTTCCAGGTTCCATCCCGCTATTGTTTTTTCTAATAGGGTCCACCATTTTTTCCCGGAGTTGTGGCACCAGTTCAGAATTCGAACCAGCGCCATTGCCTTGTAATATACCGATATGTCTGGAAGCCCCATTCCTCAGTCTACCTTACTTCTTCGTAGGATATCATGGGCTATCCTTGGTCGTTTATCGTTCCACACAAAGGCAACAAATGCCTTCCGTATCTGCTTAAAAAACGTCGCTGGTATTTTAATTGGTACTGTATATAATATATAAATAATTCTGGGTAGTATACACATTTTAATTGCACTCACTCTTCCGAACCATGTCAAGTAGTATCTTGCCCATTTTTTTAGATCTTCCACTAGTTTAGTCAATAGAGATGAATAATTAAGTTTATATAACATTTTTTGATCTGCGCTGATATGTATCCCAAGATAGAACAGGGAGTCCTTCTTCCATACAAAGGGATATGTTCTCTTCAGGGTCCCTGCAATTTCCTGAGACACATAACTAGGTAGCAATATTGATTTTTCAAAATTAACTTTAAAGTTGGACAGGTGTCCATATCTTTCCACCTCCTGCATTAAAACTGCCAATGATGTATCTGGGTTTGAAAGATAAAATAATAGGTCATCGGCGTAAGCCGACACCTTATGTTCCTCCTCTCCAATACGTGTTCCCATTATTTCCCCATTATTTCTAATCCTACAAAGGAAAGGTTCCAGAATTAAGGCAAATATTAATGGTGACAATGGGCAGCCTTGTCTCGTTCCATTTCTAATATTAAGGTAATCTGATATTGTACCGTTAAAGCGGAGTTCCACCCAGGAAAACAACATTTGCCCATTTGGTTTAAAAAAATTAAATAAAAAAAACTTGAAAAAAAAAATACTCACCCGAAATACCTGTTGCTATGCGGAAGTCCGTAATCTGCCTCTTCCATACCGCGGTGTCTTTTCTTCTGCTTCTTCTGCTTGTGAATGGGGCGCGCTGCTTTCTGGGCACTGTGTGTGTTCTCAGAGAGCAGCCGCCCATTCACAAGCTAGCGTGAGACTCACGCAGGCGCAGTAGGAAATGGGCAGTGAAGCCGTACGGCTTCACTGCCTGTTTCCCATAGTGTGGATGGCGGCGCGGGACCTGGATCGATCGTGTGGGACCGGCATCGGAGGGGCCATCAGCGCGGGCCAGTAGGACAAGGTAAGTGTCCCTATTTAAAGTCAGCAGCTACACTGTTAGCTGCTGACTTTAAAAAAAAAAAATTGCGGCTGGAACACCCCTTTAACTTTGACCCTTGCTCTTGGACCCGCGTACATGGCCATTACCCATCACATTATGCGGTCTCCCAAGCCCACTCCCCTCAGAACTTCACTCATAAAGCCCCAGTTCACCCTATCAAATGCTTTCTCAGCATCCATTGATAGTATGATCCTTGGGGCTTTCTATGGTCCGTATTGCATCCAGTGGAAAAGGTGCAGTGCCCTAATTGTGTTGTCCCTTGCCTCCAGTCCTTTTATAAAACCTGTCTGATCTGGATGCACTAACGTTCCAATATGCTCCTGTAATCGTAGCGCTAAGATTTTTGCTAACAGTTTAGTGTCTGAGTTGAGCAGAGAAATAGGCCTATAATTGGCACAGTTCTGGGAATCTTTCCCTTCCTTTGGTATTACCGTTATAAATGCCACCAGGGCTTCTGGGGGTAATGGATTAGTTATGTTCACTGCATTAAAGTGATTACATAATGGTTTTATTAATTCTGGCAAGAATTTTTTGTAATAGGCATTTGTCAGCCCATCCGGGCCTGGACTTTTCCCTGTCGGCAAGGCTGTTATTTCTCTCCTCAACTCTTCCTCTGTAATTGGAAGTTCCAATTCCGCTATAGTTGTTTCTGATAGAGTGGGCATTAATGACCCCCTTATGTACTCTCGCATCTCTTCCCTTCTATGATCCTCCCTGTCTCCTGTTTGTAATGGTGTCTGAATGTTGTATAGATTCTCATAGAATGAGCGAAATTCGTTCGCTATAGCCCGTGTTTCCAGTATTTTTCTATTTTGTATTAATAGATTAAGCACATGTCTAGATTCTTGTTGTTTTTAAAGTTGTTTCGCAAGTAACCGGCCACCTTTATTTCCTTGCTCGTAAAACCTATGAGCAAAGTATCTATGTTTATTATTTATTTTTCGGTCCAGGCACTGTGCAAGCTCTACTCGGAGATTCCGTAGTTGTTGATTGTCCGCAGGCTCGAGATTTTTTTTATGTTTGGTCTCTAATATATTAATTTTATTTAATAGCTCTATCATTTCTTTAGATCTTTCTTTCTTAATGTAGGAGCCATAGGCTATTAATTCCCCCCTCATCACCATTTTATGAGCCTCCCACACTGTCTGAGCCAACACCTCCTCTGTTGTATTTCTTTCGAAAAATTCTCTTAATTTAACTGTCAGTTCGTCTGCTATTTTTTTATTATCTAGTATTGACTCATTTAATCTCCATGTTCGCTCTATATAGCCAGTCTCAATCGGGGAGAGTGTCAATGTTATGGGTGCGTGGTCTGAAATGGTTATGGACTCAATGGTGCTATTTTTGACCTTGGTCTAAGTAGAATTGATCTATCATAAACAGGTCAATACGTGAATACATTTTATGTGTTTTCGAGTAATAACTATAGTCCAAGTGTTGTGTATGTAGAAATTGTTTTAAGTATTTTAAGGCTCTAAATGATAAAGATGATCTTCCTGACGTTGTATCCATACTCGGGTCCAGCACCGTGTTGAAGTCGCCCCTTATAATCACACATCCTTCTTTAAATTTTCCCAACATCTTCAATGTTTTAACAATAAAGTCACTAGTCCCAGTATTTGGGGCATATATTGCCAGCAGCGTATATCGTTGTCCAAACATTGATCCTTTAATAAACAAGAAACGACCCTCTTTATCTGCTTGCATAGACATCAAAGCCCATTGGCATGTTTTCTTAATTGCAATTGTGACCCCCCTTGCCCTTGCAATAGGGGACGTTGCATGATACCACTGGTTGAAAACATGTCTGGGCATATTGGGTATACCACCTTCCCTAAAATGGGTTTCTTGTATGAGGGCTATGTCCGCAGCATAATGTTGCAGTTCCTGCCACAAACGACCCCTTTTATGCTGCGAGCATAGTCCCCTTACGTTATATGACACAATTTTTAATGCTGTAGCCATCTTTCAGGGTACCAGCCATTTTCGTATTTTTTTTGCCCTTCACCAGGAAAAAAAAAACAACAACAAAAAAAAGAAAAAAGAAGAAAAAAGAACCCACAAAACACACCTTTTTGAACTTGATAGGCATCCCCCCGGAGATATTCCATTTAATCCCTTACCCCGGAACACCCCACCTACCTGGTAGAGAGACCCTATGCACACACCTTATGCCGTAGTCTCTCCACCCCCCTACTGATATCAGTTTACAAATCCCAATGTATCGGGATCAGCCTAAATCAACCTGAGCGCAGTTAGTGTCACTGTACGTGTGCTGTTACATACCACCTGAGCGCATTTGGTGTCACCGCACCTGTGCTGTTATATACCACCTGATGCAATAATTTGCACGTGGCTCCTTGTTGCACTCCAATTGGAGTTATTGAGAGGGGTTGCAGTGTTGTGTTGTGCCCAAGGCACAATTTTTCAGCCCATGTTTAACAGGGGCACCTAATAACAATTTTTGATGCAATACTTTGCACGTGGCTCCTTGTTGCGCTCCAATTACAGTATGTTTGAGGGGTGCCCTTTTTTCTAAAAAATGTCTTTCACAAAACAATAATGGCCCCCCACCACCGCTAAAATATTCGACATAATGTTGCCACACAGAACAGGAACTTTTTTTCCACTTCATTAAAATGGCTGCTCCGGAAAAAACGGCAGTTTAAAAAAAAAAAAATTCCATTGATACATGTTCCCTGGGACAAGACCCGGGTTCTGAATGACGTTTTCCAACACTTAATTGAATTTTGGACTTTAAAACGATCATTTTTGAATTCGAACGTTCGGGTCCCATAGACTTCAATGGGGTTCGAAATGTTCGTGCGAACTCGCGGTCATTTCGAACGTTCTGGTGCGAACCAAACCCGGGGGTGTTCGGCTCATCCCTACTGTACAGCACAAGTGCAGTCAACACCAAGTAAGTTTAGGTGCAAACTATACAGCACACGGGCAATACAACATGTAAGAAGACTGCAGCTAGCACAATCAACTGCCTGACAAATAGGAATAGCTGATCTAGCTAAACTATACAGTGTATAAATATATGTACAACTCCTGGGATGTATATATATCCTCTACACACTGTAAATTTAAGTAAACTGACTAGCTTGCCTGCTCTTTCTATCTATCTAGTAAAAAATAAACTGTCTCTCTCTCTCTCTCTCTCTAGGACTGATCTTTTCATTAACACCCCTGCAACACACTACACGAGGCCGCCCAGCAGGCAGCATTTTATAGTGTGGGGTGTGTGCTAAAGCCCTTAGCCATAAATGGCCAAAGCCACCCTGGCTTTGGCCAATTATTGCTCTCCGTTTTTTGCGCGCTGTGATTAGCCAAGCATGCGGGTCATAGTGCATGCTTGGCCAATCATCAGCGCACAATGCTGCAGTGAATTATGGGCCATGACACGTCACTCGGATTTGGCGCGAACGACCCATTTTGTTTGAATTTTGATGAACAATTGAACAGCCAATGTTCAATTGAAACATGGGTTCAAGTCGAACGTGAAGCTCATCCCTAATGATCACCAAGAAAATCAATAACATGAGGAATACTTACAAGAAGTGTTTTAAACAAGTCCGTGCTTCTCGGAGGTCAGGAGCAGCAGCAGATGAAGTAGAGGATCCCAAGCTGTGGTACTATAAACACCTCAGTTTTCTGGACGATCATATCGAGGCCCCGGGAATCACTTTCCAGTCTTCCTTCCACCCTTCCTTCCAGCGTTCCCTCCAGCGTTCCTTCCACTGTTCCCCCCACCCCTGCATAGTGTGCCGAGGAGCTGGCTGACATTGAGGAGCCAGATCTGCACATCTTCAGTCAGGTATAGTAGTTTACAACATATTTCTTGGCTGCAAGTTATTGTTGATTTAACGAGATGATTTTTGAACCAAAATGAAAGCTTGCAAACACAAACAAAAGTCATGGGCAGAAATAATTGTGTCAGGGATGCCAACTACAGGGGTCAGAATGAGAGTCTGTTCAATATAAAAAAAAAGTCAAGATCTTGAAAATGTGTGTGATTGATGAAGCAAAAAATAAAACCATGTCCCTTTTTTATACACAGAAAGAGACCAGCTAAGAGGAGGAGGAGGCTCCAGAATGTGTCAGCCAGGAGGAGGAAGAGGTGAGTGGCAGACAGGAGGAGGCTGGGCCGAGTGGCAGTCAGCAGGTACCCCGGCCCAGTGGCAGCACTGTATTACAGGTGCCTCACCTCCAGATGCGACCACCAAAAAAACATAAGCGCATGTCCCAGCTGGAGGAGGTGTCCCTGCGGGTCATTCGGGAGGCAGCTGAAATCATGAGGGCCCCCTTAACCCTGTTGAGAGCTTCGGCTCATACATTGCACACAAGCTGCAAGCAATGGAGCAGCGACAACGGGGCCCGGCCCAGGATCTGATAGCATCTGTGATACAGAGGGGAAAAAGGGGCCTGCTGACTGAGACCCGGCCCAGTCTCCTCCTCCTGCTGCCACATTGTCACCACCTGCAAGGGGCTGTGGAGGGAGCCGTGGAAGAAACGCTGCAGGGAAGCGTGGAAGGAAGGCTGTAAGGAAGACCAAAAAGTGATTCCCTGGCTTCAAGCTGATTTTGCAGAAAGCTGAGGTTGTTGTAGTACCACAGCTTGGGGTCATGTATGACATCTGCTGTTGCTTCTGATTTCTGGGATTTGGGGAGCACATTGTGACCCAAATTACAGGGACTCCTGATGTTAATGATTTTGTTGTTGATCATGGTGGAATGTGCCTTTGGTGTCCAAAGTCTATATTTGGCTGATTGGGCAATTGTTGCCCCTCATGTTTATTTATTTTTTAACCAGAATAAATGGAGATTTAATTTAAGTTAAATACTTGTCTATTGTGTTTTTCTGGTGAATAGCCATGAAACATTTCCCAAATACAATGTGTAATTAACAAAGGATACAACCTCCTTGAGGGGGGGGGACATTGTTGTGATAACTTGAAAAAAAAAGGAAATTTCTCCAAAAAAAAAAAAACATTGTTGTGATAACTTGACAAAAATAAATGAAATTTCTCCAAAACAAACAAAAAAAATGTGCAGCACAAAAAATTATTTTGGAGATCTGGCTTTCTAAAAAAAAAAAAAACATGAGATCACAAGCAAAAAATAAAAGAAGTTGGTATGGGAGAACTCTGTCTAAATACCATCAGCAAAACAACTAGCGATAGAACAAGGAAGAAAATGCACTAATGCACTGCAATAAACGAGGCACTAATTTAAAAAATGTAGAATGTGCCATCTCCAAAACGATCGCTAGTTTTACCAGAATGAGCGCTCCCGTCCCCTAATTTAGTCTGAGCATGCGTGGATTTTTAACCGAATCGGTTAAATTTAAAGCAAGTTAGCTTTTTTTTAACCAATGGTTAAATAACCGATGGCACCCACACACAATCGGTTTTGACTGATGAAAACGGTCCATCAGACCATTCTCATCGGTTTGACCGATCGTGTGTGCATGGCCTCAGTGGTAGATATGTGCAGTGCATTTCATTTCAAATTGAAATTCGGATACATTTTACATCCAAATTTCCAAATTACAATAGTACCGCGTTTAAACAAATCTGAAATAACAGAAAAAGAATTCATATGAAATTCGAATTTGAATTGTTTTTGAATACTATTTGAATTCGAATTGAAAGAAAATAACCATTTCCAAAAATTCAAATCAAATCAATTTGAATTTGAATAGAATAGAAAACAATAGATAAGAATAGGAAGATGGTTATATTCATTCTATTCTATTCTGTTGTTTTTCTATACTATTGTGTTATTTTCTATTCTATTCTACTCTATTAATTTCTATTCTATTCAAATTCAAATTTGAATATTGGAAAATGGTTATATTATTTCTATTCTATTTTGTGTTATTGTTTTTTTAATTCTATTATTTTCTATTCTATTGGAATTTCAGAAGATGGTTATAATCTATTTAACTATTGCTTTTTATTCTATTCCTTTTTATTCTATTCTCGTCTTTTATTTTCTATCCTAGTTTGTTCTGTTTTACTCTATTATGTTCTATTCTTTTGATTTCTGTTATATTTTTTTTCTATTCTATTCTATGTTATTCTCTTTGGTAATTGGAAAACTATTCAAATTGAAAAACGTTTCGAATTTGAAAACTATTCAAATTCAAAAAACTATTCTAAATTGATTCAAAAATGTTTTAAATCAATACAAATTCAAATTTGATTTTTTTTAATATGAATAAACAAAAGAAATTCTGAAAACAAATTAAACAGATAAACAAATTTAACTAAACAAATTTATGTAGATAATAATTTGAAACAAAACAGTTTTTTTCATTATACACATGTCTAATCAGCAGCCGAGGAATGGTGGGATGGATGGTATTGGTGTAGCGGAATGGTGGGATGGATGGACTCAAGGGCAGAGGGATGGTGGGATGGATGGGATCAAGGGCAGATGAAAGGTGGTGGAGGGGGTGGGATCAGTGGCAGAGGCATGGTGGGATGAATGAGATCAGGAGCAGAGGTATAGTGGGATGGATTGGATCAGGGGCAGAGGGACGGTGGTGGGGGGATGGTATCAGTGGCAGAAGGCTGGTGGTGGGGAATGGGATCAGTGGCAGAGGGATGGTGGGATGGATGGGGTCAGGGGCAGAGGAATGGTGGGATTTATGGGATCAGAGGAAGAGGGATGGTGGGATTAATGGGATCAGGGGCAGAGGGATGGTGGGATGTATTGTATCAGGGGCCTCCCTGCACCATGCCCTCCTGACCTCTTTGCACCATGCCCCCAGTACAGTGTCCCCTTAGCCCCCCAATACCATACCCTCCTAACCTCCTGTATTCTTCTCCTGACCCCCTTACCATATGCTCCTGACCCCCAGTACCGGCCCCTCCTGAACCCCCTTTACTCTGTCCTCCTGAGCCCCTAGTACCATGCCCTCCTGACCCCCAATACCTTGCCCTCCTGATCCCCCAGTACCATACCCTCCTGACCCCCCCTGTCCTCTGCCCTACTGATCCCTATACACTGTTCTTCATACTGCTGACCTCTGTACACTTCTCTTCATCCTACTGACCTTTGTACCTCCTTACATACTACTGACCTCTGTACGCTGCCCTACCTACTACTGACCCCCTGGACACTGCTTTACATACTACTGACCTCTGTACACTGCACTGCGTATGGTATTACTGACCTCTGTGCACTGCCCTATATACTACAGACCCATTAACACTGTACTACATCCTATTGACCTCTGTACACTGCCCTACATACTACTGACCTCTGTACACTGGCCTACCTACTACTGATCCCTGTACACTGCCTTATATATTACTGACCTCTGTACACTGTCTTGTGTATGGTATTACTGACCTCTGTACACTGCCCTACCTACTACTGACCCCTGTACACTGTCCTACCTACTACTGAAACCTGGACACTGCCTTAGATACTACTGATCTCTGTACACTGCCTTGCGTATAGTATTACTGACCTCTGTACACTGCCCTACATTCTACTGACCTTTGTAGACTGCCCTACATACTATTGACCTCTGTACAATGCTCTACTTACTACTGACTTCTGTACACTGCCTTACATTCTACTGACCTCTGTACACTGCCCTACATCCTCCTGATTTCTGTATACTTCCCTACATACTACTCACCGTGGCCAGGAACCAGGTCTGAAACTAGTTGATGAAATCAGCCTGCTGTACTAAATATTCTGGGGTAACCAATTACTCCCCAGACATGAAAAAAGTTGTGATTGAATGTGAATGCTGAGTTTCTCCCTGAAGCTAAATTTTTAAGTAGGCTGTTTATATTTTGACAGTGACATTAGTTTTATAAGATTTTGTCATTATACCGTCTCTACTTTCATTAGGGGCTTGCTAGTTAATTTTTTTTTTTAAAGTTGCAGGACCAGACAATCTTTGATCTCTTTTATGTTGTTCTGGTAGATCTCCACCTCTTAAAGGTTGCCTACCCCTGCTGTATATAATATCCCGGCATACACTGCCTTGTTGCATCACAGATGAGGAAGTGATAGGGCATGTTCATCACTCTGGACCACATCTCCCTCATTATTATACCATCTCTTGTTTTATTTCCACCCACTTTCTGTACAATCTGATTGTACAATCTCATTTAGATTTGACATTAGCTATGTAGGGAAAAATCTTGTCTAATTTGATGCAAATTGAATGACATGTTCAGGTGGGTCCTCCATTCCATAGTTCTAGTAAATCTAAAGAAAATTGTATAGAAATTTCATAGTGTGCAATCAGATTGCATAGTGTATGGCCAGCTTTATACAAGTACATAGGAGGGAGTGGACGGGGACACTCAGTTGTCAGGCACTGCTCACAACTCCACATAGTGGGAACTGAACTTCCTGCATACGTTTTCCAGGGGGTGGGGTTTGCTCATCATGCATAGGAGCAGTATTTTCACTTGAATGTGTTATGCCGCGTACACACGGTCGTTTTTTGCGATGAAAAAAAACAAAGTTTTTTAAAACGTCATTTAAATTGATCGTGTGTGGGCAAAACGTCGTTTTTTGTCTTCAAAAAAACGACCAAAAAAAAATTCCAACATGCTTGAATTTTTTGTGTCGTTTTTCAAAACGTCGTTTTTTGTTTCACAAAAAGTCACCGTGTGTAGCATAAACGTCGTTCAAAACGACGTTTTTCAACCCGCGCATGCCCAGAAGCTAGTTATGAAGCGAGCTTCAATGGAAAAGAGTGGTGAACGTAACCTTGCTTTTTGTAAAAAAAAAAATGGTGTGTATGCAAAATTGTCTTTGAAAAGTGACGTTTCAAAAACGTCGTTTTTTACTTCACAGAAAACGTCGTTTTTTTTCATCGCAAAAAACGACCGTGTGTACGTGGCATTACAATTGCCCCAAAGCACCGGAGCAGAGTTTGGTGCGTTTTTACCACAATTTTTGGTGCATTTGCAGCACACTTGTTGCATGGAAAATGCATGCCTGCTACCCGTGGCTGGGGTGCCATGAAGATTTAGTGACAACACAAACATGATGCTCATTTTCTGCGTGTTTCTAAAATGCATGGCAGAGTGTGCCTTTTCTGTGCAGTTTGCCATGCAGGTTTGAATGGAACCTTCTTGTTCTTGTGTAAACACAAATTTCACCCTAAGGTCCCATTTACACAGAATGCACATTTTTGGGCTCCTGCATACTCTGCCAAATGAGCAAACTATGCAAGATGAAGGTAAGGTAGAAAAACATGATAGATCTGTATTTAGTGAGAACAGTGATTGGTGATTGCATCTGCAGAGGTGGGTGGAAGTGATCTCCTGGAAGGCAAGGGCAGGAGCAGGGCGTCTGTTGATGAGGTCAGCCGGTGAACTCCTTCCTGTGTCTTAACAATTTTCCCAAACTAAGGGCCATCCAGGAAGTAATGGAGACGTATATTAGACATGTGCAGACTGGAAACATGTGTTTCATTTCAGATATATTCGATATGTTACTAATTTTGTTTCGTTCAGAATTAGTTTGGTGTTGTTTCGGAATTTGCTTTTAGTTTTTGTTAAATTTTGTTTTGTTTATTCATGTTCTTCTTAAAAATAAACAATAAAAATACATCTTTAAATATAGTGCCTGGGGGGTCACCTTAGTCTGCCTATAAAGTACCACCTGGTAAAATGGTACATTAAGTCCCATGGTAGGGCCGGCCCTGAGTGACGCATCTGTACAATGTTGCAAAAAAAAAAAAAATCACATTTACATAGACCCACAGTTGCAATTGTTGGTCTGGCTATTTAAAAAAAAAAAGTTGTGGAGTCCTTTTGGGTCTGGTATGGATTTTAAGGGTACCCCATGCCAAAAAAAACGATGTGGGGTCCCCCAAAAAACATACCAGACCCTTATCCAAGCATGCAGCCTGGCAGATCAGGAAAGGGGGGACCAGTGAACCCTCCTGAACCATACCAGGCCACATGCCCTCAACATGGGGGGTGAGTGCTTTGGAGCATGTTTGGAAAAGTTGCATGCTGGGTCGGTGACATCATGGGGGGTTGGTCATGTATAGTTGGGCTCCCAAGTGTAGGATGATAGCATTTCCAACAGGTGTATGCCATCCTAAATACAGTATATTATATTAGCTGTTGCGCTGTTGTGTTCTATGTATATAGAAAAAAAACTTTTGTTACACTATCCATTGCTGCCACGATTGGACCTTGCCTTGCCTTTCTCATACTTGTCAGTGATCTCTCAACTCCACTGGTGACGTCATACCCACGGGACGGTCCACCTTACATCGCGACTTTTTGATTCCTTTGAGGCTTCAGGGATTGCCTCTCTCATTTCAACTGAGCGGCTGGAACCATGACATTTACTGACGGCATGCACCATGATGAGATCCATATACAGATGGGGTTATTTACACGGTTATCTTGTAAGTATTCTTAATTCATTTTTATTAAATAAACATCAGGGATACTACACATAGCTGTCACGTCGTTCTCTCAGCTCTTGAAACAAAGCTGTGGTGACATGTATGGGCTGTTTTCTGGACCTTCACACACAGCATAAGGTTAAAAAGAGGAAGGGAGCATCTAGAAGCCAGTGATAACAACTTGATCTCCACAAAAAGTATGTTTTTAACAAGTATATTCCATCCTAGAATAAAACGTGTTTTGAAAAAAGATCGACTTTGACACCACCCATGAAATATACAGAAAGGGTATGCAAAATGTAAATTGCCCAATTACATTTATACTATACTCTAACCAATTCAGAGATTCCTGATGTTTGCAAAACTGTTAGCAGCTTTGGGGTATGTGCGTGGGTCACATGTGTGTGTTAAATGTTTGTATGTATATACTGTATACATATATATATACAGGGCTCAAGTCCTGCGGGAACGCATGGGAACGGAGTTGCTGCACTTTTTTCACAGCAGGAACTCAGTTCCCTTTGCAGGACTAGAGCAGCCGAGCCGTCCGAGCCAATCTTTTACTAAGCGGCAATGCCCAGCTTGAGTCACTGTCGGGCAGGCGAACCTTAGTAATCCTAGGAACTAAGAAAGAATTTGCTTCTTTCTAAATCCTGCGATAACTCGCGGCAGACCTCCACAATGTTTCCTGGGAACAATGACAAAAGCTCCCAGGAGACATTGCGGCATCGAGGAAGTGACGGAATACCCGCACACTACCCGATGAATCCATATACAGGAAGCGGCCAGTAACATAAAGGATTACTAAGGTACAGTGGATTGAAAAAAAAAAAAAACACGCGGTTTAGTAATTATGCATATGATCGTATCATTATTTTTTTATTTTTTTTGGTGGGGGAGTGGATCTTTTTTCCCCAGGACTTGACCCCTGTATATATATATATATATATATATATATATATATATATATATATATATATATATATATATATATATTATGTGTGTGTCTGCTGTGTATATGATGCCCATTTGTATTTGTATATTTGGTTTATTTATTTTTATTTATATTGCAAGGAAACTGATATATTCACTCATATAACACATTTAATTTACTATGAGAAAATGTATTGTTCTCAGAGGAACTACTTGAAATGAGTCAATCGTATGACTGTTAAATAAGACAACAAAGTCTAAATACAACTTTTAAAACAAGAACATTAAAGGCATCTAAAAATGTTCCCATATGTTTTTACAAAAGCTAACCAAAACGTTATCATTACATAGAAATAGATTCACTGAATGCTGAAGAACAATTTTGTTCTGGGATCACTCATCTTTCTGTGGTCAGCACAAGAAGGGTCTTGAGCCAAAAGCTTATCATTTTCTAAAATGCCCTCATTTACATAATACGAAATCATGGAAAAAAGCAAAATATGAACAGTTTATTCTGAAAACGACATTGGAGTTCTAGTGCATGTGAAATATAATAAAAACACAAGGAATTGCCATCATTAACAGTACACATCATGCATAATACACAATTGTTATTTTTTACAACACGTGTAGGTATTTTACAACATTTATAGATTTCCAGCTATGAAATATACAGTGGTTGTCTAGAATAATGATTGTGAATAAATACTGTATCCTCCCCATCATATACTGAATTTAACAAAGCCTACTCCACATTAAGCACAAATATGAGGAAGCCGTGTAATATAGATTTTTTTATTGAAAAATGTAGTTAAAAATATATGGAATAACATCCATATGGATGAACCAATCTATCAAAAAAAAAAATACAATAGTGAAAAATAAAATAAAACTGATGGTTAATTAAGGTGATGAAAATCCCCTAAAAAAATAATCAAATGACAAATGATTGCAAATAAGTTCTGGTATTCAATGTAGATGTAATGATTAATTCCTAAGTAGACTGCTATATATCGCAGTGTAACCTAGATTAATTGCTGTAATACATTGTGATTTCAGTGCAGTCTCAGTGAATTCAAGATGATTATGTTTCCAATGGAAAGGTGATAGAGAGTATACAGTATCTCTACTGATAGTGTGGGTTGAAGAAAGCTATGTATACCAATTAAATAATTTCAATGTTCTGAGGAATTCCGCGGTTTGGCGGACAAAATGCAAGCGTCAATGGAGTGAAGTCATTATACCCGGATGTGTAACCAGGGTGTCCCAATACCATGCTGATACACACACACTGACAGTCTACTACATAGCTGGCTGGCTTTTACTCTTACCTGCGATCTGTGAGGCTATTGGGACAAAAGAAGGGAGAGTGCCTGAGCCATTCAATTCTGGTGAAAACATAGGGCCAGATTCAGGTAGATGGGCGCATCTTTTTGTTGGAGTAACGTTACTCATTTACGTTACTCCGCCGAAACTTTAGGAGCAAGTACTGTTATTCACAAAGCACTTGCTCCTAAAGTTGCGGCGGCGTAGCGAAAATGAGCTGGCGGAATTCAAATTGGGCAGGTAGGGGGCGTGTATTATTATAACTAGGCGCGATCCCGTGGCGAACGAACTGTGCATGCGTCGACTGTCAGTGCGCATGCTCCAAATTCTGTCAGTGAATGTCAATGACGTCAATCCCCATTCACGGACGTTTTACGCAAACGACGCGAACATTTTTAAATTTGACGCGATGACGACGGCCATACTTAACATATGATACACCACTAGGGGGCTGTTTTTTCTTTACGCCGCGTATCTCTTACGGAAACGTCGGAAAGTCACTGCGTCGGGCCCGAATACGATCGTGAATTGCCGATTCTCGCTGATTAACATATTCTCGGCGTTAATCAGCGGGAACGCCCCGAGCGCCATTTTTAAAATTGCAGTTCCGATACGACGGCGAAATACAATTACGCCGCTCGTATAGGAACTCCAACCCAGCGTTTCTTGTTTTCTGCTTACAGAAAACAGAAACGCCGGCTCAAAGTGAGAGTTAGGCTGGAGTATCACTGATACTCCAGCCTGAATCTACCTGAATCTGGCCCATAGCCACTAACTATACTGATTTTCTGGATGAATATGTTCTTCAGCAGCACTACGGTGTGATTCTTGATAAATACTTATCATTGAAATTATTTGATTGGTGTACATAGCTTTCTTGCATTCTACCCACATTATCAGTAGAGAATTGCACTCTCTATTATCTTTTCATTGGAAAATAATAATCTTGAATTCACTGAGACTGCACTGAAATCCCAATCTAATACAGCAATTCATATGAGTTACACTGCGATATATAGCAGCCCATATAGGAATTAATAATTTAATGCACATTGTAAACCAGAACTTATTCACAATCATTATCTGTCATTTGATGATTTTGGGGGAATTTTCATAACCGTGATTGTTTTTATTTTATTTTTTAACATATTGTGTATGTTTGTCTGTTTTGTGCTATCTCCAATTATGGAAGATCGGTTCATCCAAATGGATGTTATCCCATATATTTTTAACTACATTTTTCAATATTTTTTTTCCTATTTTACACTGCTTGGTCATGTTTGGGCCTAATATGTCCCCTATTTGTCAATTGATTTCTTGTTTTGGCATATCCCACACCTAATTTGGTGAGTCAGTGAATAGTTGATCCCTCATCTCCCTGGGTTCCACCTGCTCACCATTAAGGATGAGCTTTGCGTTCTATTCGAACACATGTTCGACTCGAACATTGCCTGTTCGATCGTTCGTCGAAACACGAACAAAACGGGTCGTTCGTGCCAAATTCGAGTGACGGGCAACGGCCCATGATTCACTGCGGCGTTGCGTGCTGATGATTGGCCAAGCATGCACCATGACCCCGCATGCTTGGCCAATCACAGCGCCCAAAAAACGAAGAGACCTAATTGGCCAAAGCCTGGGTGCTTTGGCCAATTAGGGCTCAGGGCTTTAGCACACGCCCCCACACTATAAAAGGCCGCCTCCCAGGCGGCCTCGTGTAGTGTGTTCCGGCTTGCTTTACAGAGAAGTCATATAAAAGAGAAAAAACTGCGCCAATAAAACATATACGACGATAAAGTCCTTATAAGATGTATATATAGTAAAGTCCACAAAAGTGCATGTAGTTAATCGACACCCAAGTGATTAATACGATCCAGTGAACCACCACCATATGGACAGAGGCTTACCAGCAAATAACAGTTAACAGCATATCACAGCTCCACAGCTGTTCACAGGATGAAGACTGAAGACAATTGGTGGGACACAAAGTCAAACAGACGACAGGAAACCAGCAGACATCCAACCCAAACAGCAGCTCAAGGGTCAAGCAGATGACAGTAATGGAATCCAGAGTGTAGTCTTATAGATGGTCCTCAATGCAGGTGCAGGTAACGCCAAACATATTGGAAAAAAACGAAGGGACCGCACATAGCGTAAAACCATCAAGGAGATTTAATATCAAATTATAAAAACTACTTACAAACGGATATGAAATTCCATCATAAACAAAAGATTGGATGCGATCTTTAAAACGAATGTCGGCCGGCAACAGGAGGAGCCCTTCCTCACAACGTCGAACGCGGTAGCGTCACTGCACGCCAATAACCCAGACACGTTTCGTCATAGAATGACGTTATCAATGGGGATGGGCTCTGCAGTGATCCACCGCTATATATATGCCCAAGCCTCGTTCTGACTGCCAGGAACCGGAAGTAACAAAAACTCCATTTTGAAAGTGGGAATTCCAATAGAAAACGTCAGTAACAGTAACGGACTCAGCAGGGATTTATCTACTTCTATCTAAATAAGGGAAATAAAGAAAGAGAGTTTCTAGACTACATAAGTGTGCTAAGATTATCACTAAAACGAGATCCTATCAAGGATCAGTAAGTGCAAAAGAAATATATATATATAAGAAATTCGCTATCTTCTTATATAGTGATTAGAGGCATGATGACTCTAAGTGTTACTAAGGCTGCCACCTAGTGGTGAAAAGAAGGTAATGGCCGAAGACACCACTAATTGTATGTGTAAACACAAAAAAAAAAATTTTTTTGTCTGGACAAGACAAATAAAGGGACATAGAGAACCTATTCATTATAAAAGTGAAGTGAAAAAACAAGGAAAAAACACTAATATATATATATATATATATAATGCCCGAAATGGGGGAAATATAAGAAAAAATATTGCTAAGTTTAATTATTGTTTCCCAAGAAAAATAACAATTGTTCCTCTATCCTGGCATATCAGACCAAGACCTAAGCTCAATAGATATTTTAAATAATAAATACAATAAATTAAAACATCCACAAAATAATATAATAATATAAAATGAATCAAGTAAAAAAATAAAAAATAAACAAGCATTATTAATGAAGGCATTAACATCTGTTTCAATGTTGAGGCCGTGAGGTTTGTAACATTTCAGATGAAAGATCCAGGAAATCTCGAGCTTGGAAATCTCTCTCACTAGGACACTACCCCTCCAGTGAGGTTTAAACTTTTTTTTTTTTTTTTTCCAAAGTTTATTGAAGGTAATGAATATACAACAGGCAGTAAAAGTGTACAAAACAAAGTATCATAATTAGAACAAAGTTCAAAATGATAAACAGCGCTAAACAATGTTGGATAAATGTCCAGCAACATCAAGCTAAGATGGCGTAGAAAAGATAGAGAGGTGATGTGAACATCTCAAGGAATTTTCAAAATCTTTCCACCTTGTCCCAGAAGACCACCACGCGTGAGGCACACTCCCCTTTGGGGGTTAAACTCACCAGAGGGCCAGTAATATCAGGCCTTACACAGGTATCTTTCCACCATACCATCCATCAGCTAAGCAGGGAGGAACGCTCCATATAGAAACAAATGAAACTCCAAATAGTGTAATTCGGTTTTAATTTATTTAAAAAGCAATAACCCTTCACCACACATAAGATCCCCGCTCACAGTGTACGTACCATGAATCAGTAGTAATGAGCAAATAATGACGAGTATCGGATGGTCTCAGGAATCCCAGGAGCAAACATGTAATGTCTTTAAAACAGAACAGAGCAAATGGTCCTTCCTGGTCAAAAAACCACCGGTGGAGCGCAGATCACGTCACTTCCGATAACGCCGCGTTAGCCCCGCCCTGACCGGTTTCGTCTACCAATGGACTTCAACTGAGGGCGTGGCTGAGCGGCAAAGATTAGATGTTTATATATACCCTCCTGTTCCGTCATTGGCTGCTATTACGGCGCGGAAAGCTCCCCTATTGGTCTACCACCGAGTCGCTCAAAGACAGATACAGAGAGGGGCATAAAATCAGTACGCTATCACAGGATAAAACTAAGGAGCACACGTAATATAAAACGGGAAACCAATTTACCATATAGCCCGCGCTATAACGATCCAATCTTATTTCTTTTTAAAAAGAAATTTTGAAGGGAAAGCAAAGTAAAAAGACTCGTTCGGAAATAGTATAATATTGTACAACATGTTGCTTCTGGGGTTAATGAACACCACATAGAGCATAACAGGGCACTTTGGAAACAATAGAAACATTTTATATATAAGCATTACTGCATATATATATATATTTAGAGGATACAACCTTTCAGTAAAAACACTAAAAAGCACTAAAAAAGATGATGGACTAAAATTGAATACTAAAGGCTATTAATGATTTTTTGAAAACAATTAGATATTTTAAAACCAATTAAATAATTCTAAAAAACAAAATAATCGTGAATCTGATCTAAATACAGATAGATTTGCTTCTCATATAGCACACAAATACATGTGCCACATCGATAGAAGCAAATACAGAATGCAAAACATAAGCATATATTCAAAAAGCTCACTGTTTATACAAAATTTCCTATATCCATAGAGGTAGATAAATGGGCAAGGAAAATATATAAATAATACAATTAAAAACGTTCAACTCTAAGAATATATAAATATATAATCAATTGTACATATAATAAAATAAAATACAATATATCAAGAGTAGACATTATGCATAAATATGTAAAGTAGATAAGAGAGTATTAGACTTTGCTAATAAAGCAATATTAAACATCACTAATAAAGCAATTTATGTCTAATTCGACATTTAGTCCCTTAGGAGCCAAAGTGTCAGCAGAATAAATGTATTTGGTCTCAAGTTTGGAGAGTTCCCTCACTCGGTTACATCCTCTCCAGGGGGGTTTTAACTGTTCCACCCCCCAGAATCTGAGACCTGCCGGGTTTTCGTTATGATGCAATTTGAAGTGCAACGATACGTTATGGTCTTTGTAACCCAGTTTTATGTTTGCAATATGTTCTGCAATTCTGATTTTTAATTTTCTTTTTGTACGGCCCACATAAAGTAATTTACACGGGCATTCTAGGAAATAGACAATATAGGTGGTATTGCAAGTGAGAAAGTCCTTAATCGCAAAAGAAACATTATTACTGGATGTAAAGTTCTCGAGGCCTCTAACCCGGCTGAGGACTTCCCTACAGGGACCACATTTTCTGCATGCAAAAAAACCATTTTTTTCCAAAATATAGTGGGTTTCCTAGGGGGGTCTAAGACTTTTTTAATGATCCTATCTCCATAACTAGGAGCCTTCCTATAGATAAAGGAGGGTTTTTCTGGAATCACATATCTCAAGACTTTGTCCAAAAAAAGAATGTGCCAGTGAGAAGAAAAGATCTTTTCAACCTCTTTATATTGTGAATGGTATCCAGAAATAAAACTCCATTCAAGGTTGTTGTGCAATCGAGAGGAGGACGAGGCAGCATTTGGGAATGAGGGTACAGGGACTACACGTAGTTCTTCTATAAGTTTATTCAATTTCACTTCACAGTAACCCTTCTCCATAAATTTATTCTTAAGGAGCCCTGCTTGTATGACATAATCAGTATCTTCAGTACAGTTACGTCGTACTCGCATTATCTGACCTTTGGGTATATTTCTAAGCCAGGTGGGATGATGTCCGCTTTTCGTTGGTAAGTAGCTATTTGCGTCAGTGGGTTTGAAATACACCTTTGTTCCCAATTTATCTCCATTTCTATATATCTGGAGATCTAAGAAATGCACATTCTGACGATTGTATTCACATGTTAGATTAATGTTCTGGTTATTTTTATTCAAAACTTCTAAAAAGAGTTCTAGAGATACCAGTGTCCCTGTCCATACAAAGAACAGGTCGTCTATGTACCTGCGGTATAGTAACAGTTCCTCTCTCTTAACATTGAATATGGTTTTATCTTCCCATTCAGCCATGAAGAGATTGGCTATGCTGGGGGCAAATTTGGCCCCCATTGCTACGCCTCTCTTCTGGGAGTAGAAGTTACCGTCAAACCAGAAATAATTGTGCCCTAAACAAAAGTCCAAAGCATCACGTAAAAAAACTTTTTGAACATGCACTAGGTCTTCCCTCTGGCTCAATGCCCAATTTAATGCTAAAAGGGCATCGTCATGTTGTATGACCGTATAAAGGGATGCTACATCAGCGGTGACTAAATAAACTTCTTCTCTCCCCACCAAATTTATATCATTCAAAAGTACCAGCAGATCTTTTGTGTCCTTCAGATAAGCTTTTGTAGAGCTTACACTTTTTTGTAGGAAGTGATCGAGGTATTGGCCTAATCGTGATGTAATAGAACCAATACCATTTACAATTGGCCTTCCTGGTGGCTGAACCAAATCTTTATGTATTTTTGGTAAGGTGTAGATGGTTGGTATACGGCCATTACTAGGTACTAGGTATTTCCTTTCTTTATTGGAAAGGGCTCCTTTATGGTAACCCATTTCCACAAGGAATTTAAGATTTTTTTCATATTGGGGAGTGGGGTCCTTATTTAACTTCTGATACGTCGCCTTATCCATTAGCATATTAGTCAATTGGTTTTGATAAAAACTTTTAGTTAAAATGACCACACCTCCTCCTTTATCCGCAGGTCTTACTACGATATCTTTCCTCTCTTCTAAAAGTTCAATACCCTCTTTAATATAGCGGGGGTTCACATTCTTTTTAGGGGTGATACCCTCTAAATCTCGTAAAACTAGTCCTTTAAAAACATCAAGTGGTTGATTTGATCCAACCTGAGGATTAAAAAGGGATTTATTACGGAGTCCACTATCAACAGGTACTAGCGAGGTTTGAAGTCCCGGAGTAATAATTGTCACTGGATTTACTGTATTGAGGTTTTTATTTAAAAAATACTTTTTCATATTTAACCTGCGTACATATTTATGCACATCAATAAAGACATCAAATTTATTGATTGGGCGATGTAGACCACATTTTAGACCTAAGTTTAAAATGTTAGTCTCTTTATCAGATAAAGTTATATCTGTCAAGTTAAAAATACCCCCTAGTCGTGACTCCTTTCGTGCTCGTTCCTTCTTCTTTTTTTGGACATTACGTCCGGCCCTACATCCTCTTGTTCTTCTCTCGTTGTTCTGGGTTGCCCTAATCTGTCCCGATCCCATTGGGATAAATCTCTCCAAGGTTGGCTCTGGTTGTTCTCTACGGGATAATACTCCCGATATTGGGGGGGCTGTTGAGGGTAGGTGACTGGTCGTCCCCTGTGTTGGTTCGAACCCCTGCCTCTCCTCTGCCACCCTCTGCCTCTTCCTAAAAAAGGCTGTGATGTTTGATAACCCGGCCTATTTGTATCATCTCTTAGTGGTTCAAACCTATTGTACACTGGTAGTTGATATTCATTAGGTGGCCGTTGGTTAGAATAATTAGAAGGGCCCATATTCCTGGATCTACCTCTTCCATGGTTAGAGCCCCTTCTATTCGGTGTAGAATGATAGATAGGCACTTGTGGTGTGGGGAGAGTTCTCCCATCACTAACCCTAGAGGGTTGATCACTGGAGGGTTGTGAAGCTCCCACATTTTCAACCTGTTGTGTTTCCATAATGCCAGGATCATCTCTCTCTCCGAAAGTTGTTGGATTAGACTGCTGCCAAACATAAATTGATTTTGTCCTGAAGTCTTCAACATCACGATGGAATTTTTTAATTTTTTTCTTCTGCGTCTCCTTATCTACTTTTTCTAATTTCTTTTTTATACGAATATTAAAATCTATAACTTGTTGGGTATCCTTAATAGGGTCAAGTTGTTTCCTTAGCTCCTCAATTTTAGCTTCCAACTTAGTCATCTTTTTTAGTTTTCTTTTTAAAATAAGTTCCTGAAGTTCAAGACCGGCTCCATTAAAAAAATCAAGCCACTCGGTCATGGATTCAGAATCTGTAAGTCCATCTTGGGGGACTACCTCCCACCTCAGACTTCTTACTATAATGTGCTCCTTTAGATATTGCTTAAAGGTACAAATGTCCCACCAGGTTCTCACCTGTTTTTCAAGGCAGTTACCCAAAGCACTCATAATACCATTAAAATTAACCTGTGCGGAGGTATGCTCATCTACTGAAAAAATACTATCCAAATCAACAGTTCTACTACTCAGAAAAAACAATGCATCCATGGCTGCTTACGAGAAAAATAGTTGTATCACTATAAAATAGGGATAAACAAACAGATATGGAACAAAGTGTGCTTCACAAAGGCCTAGAGGCACATCTCAGCGCCACAGATGCTAATAGTTAAATAATGGTAGGAAAAGTAAATAAATAATTAATAATATATAAAATATTAAATCAACCTAATATCCAAAAAAAACAGAAAAAAGGTGAATCAGAGCAGCTGTCTAAAAAACATCAGCACAAGGCTGATTAAAAGCATATAAAACAAAGTATCATAATTAGAACAAAGTTCAAAATGATAAACAGCGCTAAACAATGTTGGATAAATGTCCAGCAACATCAAGCTAAGATGGCGTAGAAAAGATAGAGAGGTGATGTGAACATCTCAAGGAATTTTCAAAATCTTTCCACCTTGTCCCAGAAGACCACCACGCGTGAGGCACACTCCCCTTTGGGGGTTAAACTCACCAGAGGGCCAGTAATATCAGGCCTTACACAGGTATCTTTCCACCATACCATCCATCAGCTAAGCAGGGAGGAACGCTCCATATAGAAACAAATGAAACTCCAAATAGTGTAATTCGGTTTTAATTTATTTAAAAAGCAATAACCCTTCACCACACATAAGATCCCCGCTCACAGTGTACGTACCATGAATCAGTAGTAATGAGCAAATAATGACGAGTATCGGATGGTCTCAGGAATCCCAGGAGCAAACAGGAGCAAACATGTAATGTCTTTAAAACAGAACAGAGCAAATGGTCCTTCCTGGTAAATTGGTTTCCCGTTTTATATTACGTGTGCTCCTTAGTTTTATCCTGTGATAGCGTACTGATTTTATGCCCCTCTCTGTATCTGTCTTTGAGCGACTCGGTGGTAGACCAATAGGGGAGCTTTCCGCGCCGTAATAGCAGCCAATGACGGAACAGGAGGGTATATATAAACATCTAATCTTTGCCGCTCAGCCACGCCCTCAGTTGAAGTCCATTGGTAGACGAAACCGGTCAGGGCGGGGCTAACGCGGCGTTATCGGAAGTGACGTGATCTGCGCTCCACCGGTGGTTTTTTGACCAGGAAGGACCATTTGCTCTGTTCTGTTTTAAAGACATTACATGTTTGCTCCTGGGATTCCTGAGACCATCCGATACTCGTCATTATTTGCTCATTACTACTGATTCATGGTACGTACACTGTGAGCGGGGATCTTATGTGTGGTGAAGGGTTATTGCTTTTTAAATAAATTAAAACCGAATTACACTATTTGGAGTTTCATTTGTTTCTATATGGAGCGTTCCTCCCTGCTTAGCTGATGGATGGTATGGTGGAAAGATACCTGTGTAAGGCCTGATATTACTGGCCCTCTGGTGAGTTTAACCCCCAAAGGGGAGTGTGCCTCACGCGTGGTGGTCTTCTGGGACAAGGTGGAAAGATTTTGAAAATTCCTTGAGATGTTCACATCACCTCTCTATCTTTTCTACGCCATCTTAGCTTGATGTTGCTGGACATTTATCCAACATTGTTTAGCGCTGTTTATCATTTTGAACTTTGTTCTAATTATGATACTTTGTTTTATATGCTTTTAATCAGCCTTGTGCTGATGTTTTTTAGACAGCTGCTCTGATTCACCTTTTTTCTGTTTTTTTTTGGATATTAGGTTGATTTAATATTTTATATATTATTAATTATTTATTTTACTTTTCCTACCATTATTTAACTATTAGCATCTGTGGCGCTGAGATGTGCCTCTAGGCCTTTGTGAAGCACACTTTGTTCCATATCTGTTTGTTTATCCCTATTTTATAGTGATACAACTATTTTTCTCGTAAGCAGCCATGGATGCATTGTTTTTTCTGAGTAGTAGAACTGTTGATTTGGATAGTATTTTTTCAGTAGATGAGCATACCTCCGCACAGGTTAATTTTAATGGTATTATGAGTGCTTTGGGTAACTGCCTTGAAAAACAGGTGAGAACCTGGTGGGACATTTGTACCTTTAAGCAATATCTAAAGGAGCACATTATAGTAAGAAGTCTGAGGTGGGAGGTAGTCCCCCAAGATGGACTTACAGATTCTGAATCCATGACCGAGTGGCTTGATTTTTTTAATGGAGCCGGTCTTGAACTTCAGGAACTTATTTTAAAAAGAAAACTAAAAAAGATGACTAAGTTGGAAGCTAAAATTGAGGAGCTAAGGAAACAACTTGACCCTATTAAGGATACCCAACAAGTTATAGATTTTAATATTCGTATAAAAAAGAAATTAGAAAAAGTAGATAAGGAGACGCAGAAGAAAAAAATTAAAAAATTCCATCGTGATGTTGAAGACTTCAGGACAAAATCAATTTATGTTTGGCAGCAGTCTAATCCAACAACTTTCGGAGAGAGAGATGATCCTGGCATTATGGAAACACAACAGGTTGAAAATGTGGGAGCTTCACAACCCTCCAGTGATCAACCCTCTAGGGTTAGTGATGGGAGAACTCTCCCCACACCACAAGTGCCTATCTATCATTCTACACCGAATAGAAGGGGCTCTAACCATGGAAGAGGTAGATCCAGGAATATGGGCCCTTCTAATTATTCTAACCAACGGCCACCTAATGAATATCAACTACCAGTGTACAATAGGTTTGAACCACTAAGAGATGATACAAATAGGCCGGGTTATCAAACATCACAGCCTTTTTTAGGAAGAGGCAGAGGGTGGCAGAGGAGAGGCAGGGGTTCGAACCAACACAGGGGACGACCAGTCACCTACCCTCAACAGCCCCCCCAATATCGGGAGTATTATCCCGTAGAGAACAACCAGAGCCAACCTTGGAGAGATTTATCCCAATGGGATCGGGACAGATTAGGGCAACCCAGAACAACGAGAGAAGAACAAGAGGATGTAGGGCCGGACGTAATGTCCAAAAAAAGAAGAAGGAACGAGCACGAAAGGAGTCACGACTAGGGGGTATTTTTAACTTGACAGATATAACTTTATCTGATAAAGAGACTAACATTTTAAACTTAGGTCTAAAATGTGGTCTACATCGCCCAATCAATAAATTTGATGTCTTTATTGATGTGCATAAATATGTACGCAGGTTAAATATGAAAAAGTATTTTTTAAATAAAAACCTCAATACAGTAAATCCAGTGACAATTATTACTCCGGGACTTCAAACCTCGCTAGTACCTGTTGATAGTGGACTCCGTAATAAATCCCTTTTTAATCCTCAGGTTGGATCAAATCAACCACTTGATGTTTTTAAAGGACTAGTTTTACGAGATTTAGAGGGTATCACCCCTAAAAAGAATGTGAACCCCCGCTATATTAAAGAGGGTATTGAACTTTTAGAAGAGAGGAAAGATATCGTAGTAAGACCTGCGGATAAAGGAGGAGGTGTGGTCATTTTAACTAAAAGTTTTTATCAAAACCAATTGACTAATATGCTAATGGATAAGGCGACGTATCAGAAGTTAAATAAGGACCCCACTCCCCAATATGAAAAAAATCTTAAATTCCTTGTGGAAATGGGTTACCATAAAGGAGCCCTTTCCAATAAAGAAAGGAAATACCTAGTACCTAGTAATGGCCGTATACCAACCATCTACACCTTACCAAAAATACATAAAGATTTGGTTCAGCCACCAGGAAGGCCAATTGTAAATGGTATTGGTTCTATTACATCACGATTAGGCCAATACCTCGATCACTTCCTACAAAAAAGTGTAAGCTCTACAAAAGCTTATCTGAAGGACACAAAAGATCTGCTGGTACTTTTGAATGATATAAATTTGGTGGGGAGAGAAGAAGTTTATTTAGTCACCGCTGATGTAGCATCCCTTTATACGGTCATACAACATGACGATGCCCTTTTAGCATTAAATTGGGCATTGAGCCAGAGGGAAGACCTAGTGCATGTTCAAAAAGTTTTTTTACGTGATGCTTTGGACTTTTGTTTAGGGCACAATTATTTCTGGTTTGACGGTAACTTCTACTCCCAGAAGAGAGGCGTAGCAATGGGGGCCAAATTTGCCCCCAGCATAGCCAATCTCTTCATGGCTGAATGGGAAGATAAAACCATATTCAATGTTAAGAGAGAGGAACTGTTACTATACCGCAGGTACATAGACGACCTGTTCTTTGTATGGACAGGGACACTGGTATCTCTAGAACTCTTTTTAGAAGTTTTGAATAAAAATAACCAGAACATTAATCTAACATGTGAATACAATCGTCAGAATGTGCATTTCTTAGATCTCCAGATATATAGAAATGGAGATAAATTGGGAACAAAGGTGTATTTCAAACCCACTGACGCAAATAGCTACTTACCAACGAAAAGCGGACATCATCCCACCTGGCTTAGAAATATACCCAAAGGTCAGATAATGCGAGTACGACGTAACTGTACTGAAGATACTGATTATGTCATACAAGCAGGGCTCCTTAAGAATAAATTTATGGAGAAGGGTTACTGTGAAGTGAAATTGAATAAACTTATAGAAGAACTACGTGTAGTCCCTGTACCCTCTTTCCCAAATGCTGCCTCGTCCTCCTCTCGATTGCACAACAACCTTGAATGGAGTTTTATTTCTGGATACCATTCACAATATAAAGAGGTTGAAAAGATCTTTTCTTCTCACTGGCACATTCTTTTTTTGGACAAAGTCTTGAGATATGTGATTCCAGAAAAACCCTCCTTTATCTATAGGAAGGCTCCTAGTTATGGAGATAGGATCATTAAAAAAGTCTTAGACCCCCCTAGGAAACCCACTATATTTTGGGAAAAAAATGGTTTTTTTGCATGCAGAAAATGTGGTCCCTGTAGGGAAGTCCTCAGCCGGGTTAGAGGCCTCGAGAACTTTACATCCAGTAATAATGTTTCTTTTGCGATTAAGGACTTTCTCACTTGCAATACCACCTATATTGTCTATTTCCTAGAATGCCCGTGTAAATTACTTTATGTGGGCCGTACAAAAAGAAAATTAAAAATCAGAATTGCAGAACATATTGCAAACATAAAACTGGGTTACAAAGACCATAACGTATCGTTGCACTTCAAATTGCATCATAACGAAAACCCGGCAGGTCTCAGATTCTGGGGGGTGGAACAGTTAAAACCCCCCTGGAGAGGATGTAACCGAGTGAGGGAACTCTCCAAACTTGAGACCAAATACATTTATTCTGCTGACACTTTGGCTCCTAAGGGACTAAATGTCGAATTAGACATAAATTGCTTTATTAGTGATGTTTAATATTGCTTTATTAGCAAAGTCTAATACTCTCTTATCTACTTTACATATTTATGCATAATGTCTACTCTTGATATATTGTATTTTATTTTATTATATGTACAATTGATTATATATTTATATATTCTTAGAGTTGAACGTTTTTAATTGTATTATTTATATATTTTCCTTGCCCATTTATCTACCTCTATGGATATAGGAAATTTTGTATAAACAGTGAGCTTTTTGAATATATGCTTATGTTTGGCATTCTGTATTTGCTTCTATCGATGTGGCACATGTATTTGTGTGCTATATGAGAAGCAAATCTATCTGTATTTAGATCAGATTCATGATTATTTTGTTTTTTAGAATTATTTAATTGGTTTTAAAATATCTAATTGTTTTCAAAAAATCATTAATAGCCTTTAGTATTCAATTTTAGTCCATCATCTTTTTTAGTGCTTTTTAGTGTTTTTACTGAAAGGTTGTATCCTCTAAATATATATATATATGCAGTAATGCTTATATATAAAATGTTTCTATTGTTTCCAAAGTGCCCTGTTATGCTCTATGTGGTGTTCATTAACCCCAGAAGCAACATGTTGTACAATATTATACTATTTCCGAACGAGTCTTTTTACTTTGCTTTCCCTTCAAAATTTCTTTTTAAAAAGAAATAAGATTGGATCGTTATAGCGCGGGCTATATGGTAAATTGGTTTCCCGTTTTATATTACGTGTGCTCCTTAGTTTTATCCTGTGATAGCGTACTGATTTTATGCCCCTCTCTGTATCTGTCTTTGAGCGACTCGGTGGTAGACCAATAGGGGAGCTTTCCGCGCCGTAATAGCAGCCAATGACGGAACAGGAGGGTATATATAAACATCTAATCTTTGCCGCTCAGCCACGCCCTCAGTTGAAGTCCATTGGTAGACGAAACCGGTCAGGGGGGGGCTAACGCGGCGTTATCGGAAGTGACGTGATCTGCGCTCCACCGGTGGTTTTTTGACCAGGAAGGACCATTTGCTCTGTTCTGTTTTAAAGACATTACATGTTTGCTCCTGGGATTCCTGAGACCATCCGATACTCGTCATTATTTGCTCATTACTACTGATTCATGGTACGTACACTGTGAGCGGGGATCTTATGTGTGGTGAAGGGTTATTGCTTTTTAAATAAATTAAAACCGAATTACACTATTTGGAGTTTCATTTGTTTCTATATGGAGCGTTCCTCCCTGCTTAGCTGATGGATGGTATGGTGGAAAGATACCTGTGTAAGGCCTGATATTACTGGCCCTCTGGTGAGTTTAACCCCCAAAGGGGAGTGTGCCTCACGCGTGGTGGTCTTCTGGGACAAGGTGGAAAGATTTTGAAAATTCCTTGAGATGTTCACATCACCTCTCTATCTTTTCTACGCCATCTTAGCTTGATGTTGCTGGACATTTATCCAACATTGTTTAGCGCTGTTTATCATTTTGAACTTTGTTCTAATTATGATACTTTGTTTTATATGCTTTTAATCAGCCTTGTGCTGATGTTTTTTAGACAGCTGCTCTGATTCACCTTTTTTCTGTTTTTTTTGGATATTAGGTTGATTTAATATTTTATATATTATTAATTATTTATTTTACTTTTCCTACCATTATTTAACTATTAGCATCTGTGGCGCTGAGATGTGCCTCTAGGCCTTTGTGAAGCACACTTTGTTCCATATCAGTAAAAGTGTACAATTAGCCCATAAACGGCCAGGCTCTTGCGGTCGCAGCCGCTTTGTAACATTGCTTGAACACATGGCAATACAGAAAACATAAAATGAAAGAGAAATGCAAACAGTAAACTCTAATACGGTGTCATCGCCTAGGGAGAGGGTACATTACCCAAAGATCACGGGGTCTTTACCGTCACTCGGGGATGGAGGGAGGAGCGTGTATGGTTTCAGGGAGGTTGGGCGGGGGATTAGGAGGGAGGAGGTCGTTGTGAGTGTCAGATAAGCAGTTAGTTTCTGTCTAGTGGGTGGGTCTAGGATGTAGGGTGTCAGCATGGGGAAGGCCCATGGAGGGCCGTATGTGTTACGTATAAGACAGTTAGCCAATCGGTAAGAAAGAGGAGGCGTTGGGGTATACTGGGGAGGGTAGCGAAAGGGCTTCTAAGGTGTGTGTGTGGTTGGTGTCGCACCGCATCTCCCGGTCGCCGGCCGAGGTCCCAGTCATCTGTGGTGGTGAAATGTATCCAGCACGCCCAACGCTCAGTACATTTCGCTGGGGTGTCTCTGGCCTGATGTATGAGGTTTTCCATGTCCGCAATGTGGGTGACACGCTTGAACCAGTCCGTCAGTGTAGGGGGGTCCGAAGCTTTCCATTTCGCAGGTATGCAGAGCTTCGCCGCATTCACTAAGTGCATTGCCAGGGACCTGAAGTACGTTTTCGGGGGTAGATGGGAGTGGTGCAATAGGAACTGTTCTGGTGTGAAGTTTAGCTGGAGCGTAGAGACATCCCGCCAGAACTCTTGTAATTTGGGGCAAGACCACCAGATGTGTCGTAGGGACCCTGGTTCAGTGCCGCATCTCCAGCATCTCCAGCACATGGGGGAGATGGAGGGGGAGATCGCATGGAGCCTCGTCGGCGTCCGGTACCACCGCGAGAAAAGCTTATATGCGTTTTCTTGGGTGTGTACATTCACTGTGCCCTTATGGATACATGAAAGTACCGCTTCCCAGTCTTTGTCTGTAAGGTCTATGGATAATTCTGCTTCCCATTTCTGGCTCGCCCAATTAGATTTTGGAGTAATATCTGGGAACAGCAGTGTGTACATAAAGGACAGCAGGTGTGCTACTGGACTAGTACTCGTACACACTTCCTCGAAGGGAGTGAGGCGGCGGGTCCAGGGCGGTAGCGGACGGTGCGAGGTAAGGAAGTGTCGTATTTGAACATATGTCCAAAAGGGGAAGGAGCCGGATCGTGCTTTGGATTGCAAGGTGTCATAGGAGACAAGGCGACCATTGTCAAAGAATTGAGCGGCACGGATGTGGGAGTGTGGCCACACATTAGCTAAGAAGGAGGGCGATTGGCCCGGGGGGAAATCGGGGTTAAGTCGCAGCGGGGTCATAGGGCCTAAGCCGGAGGAGATACGGTATCTAGTGCACGCCTTCCTAAAATTGGATAGGGTCGGAGCGATAAGCGGATGGGCCAGACAAGAGGGAGATAGAGAGCCCGGCTTAATCCACGGGGTCAGTGCTATCGGTATGGGAGAAAAGGCGTGTTCTAGACCCACCCATGCTTTTGAAGTGGCATGGATGTTCCAATCGGCCACTCTGGAGAGGAGGCAAGCCTGGTAGTACTTGTCCAAGTCTGGGAGGCCTACTCCCCATTTCAGTTTGGGGGCAGACAATTTGGTATAACTCAGACGGGGGCATTTCCCATTCCAAATAAACCTTAAGCATGCCGCTCGGTACGTAGAGAAAAAGGCCGTCGGTAGTCTAATTGGGACCGTTTGAAAGAGGTAAAGCAGCCGTGGCAGAACATTCATTTTAATTGCCGCTGCTCTGCCAAACCAGGTAAAGAGGCCCGCCGACCAGGTCTTGAGGTCAGTCTGGATTCTTTGCAGTAACAGGAGATAGTTGGAGGGGTATAGGTCCGATAGGGATTTCGGGAGTTGGATGCCCAGATATGTAATCGAGGTTTCTTTCCATTTGAAAGGGAAGTTAGCTTGTCACTGTGCGAGTAAAGCAGGGGTAAGGAAGATGTTGAGGGCTTCGGATTTCGAGTAGTTTATTTTAAAGTTGGAGAGAGATTGGAAGGTTTTAAGGTCTGCTAGGAGATTCGGGAGGGTTGTAACAGGGTCCTTTAAGAATAGGAGGATGTCGTCGGCATAGGCCGCTACTTTGTACGTACGGTGGTCGATATCAATCCCCTTAATAGTCGGGTTGGCTCTAAGGCGTCTCAGGAATGGCTCGAGGGTGAGGATGAAGATAAGGGGGGACAAGGGGCATCCCTGTCTGGTTCCGTTGGTGATGGAGAAGGCATCCGACAGGTGGCCATTAACACGGACCCTGGCGGTGGGGTCAGTGTAAAGTGCGAGAATAAATTGGAGCATGCGATGTGGGAGCCCTAAGGCAGACAGTGCAGCTTGCATGAAGTCCCAGGCCACTCTGTCAAATGCCTTCTCCGCGTCAAGGGACAGCATGAATCCCTGTTGTTTCTGCGTCGTAAGCCAGTGATGGACGGAGATGGCCTTAAGGGTATTGTCCCTGGCCTCTCTGCCAGGGATGAAGCCCACCTGGTCCAAGCCAACCACCTACAGCAGAAGAGGCAGGAGGCGGTTCGCGAGTATCTTGGCATACCATTTTAGGTCGACGTTCAGCAGGGATATGGGTCTGTAGTTCGTTACTAAAGAGGGATCTTTCCCAGGTTTTGGTATTACAGTAATGTGGGCCGTCATCAGGTCTCAAGGAGGGGGGGTGGAGGAAGGGTCTAGGGTATTAAAAGCGGAGACAAAGTGGGATGTCAGCAGGTGGGCGAAAGATTTGTAATACCCGGCCGTTAACCCGTCGGGGCCCGGGCTTTTTCCGAGTTTCATTTGTTTTAGGGCCGTTTCGGCCTCAGTCGCAGTCAAGGGTGAGTCCAAGTCAGTGGCTAGAGCGGTCGGAATGGGTTTGGGGCTGTATTCGGACAAGAAAGCCGCTATAGCTGTCGCACGAGCGTGCGCGTCAGTAGGGGATTCTGTGGGGTGAAGATTATACAGGTTAGTGTAGTAGGCTACAAACTGGTTCTCTATGTCGGGAGGAGAGGAGAGCTTCCGACCCTGTGAGTCATTTATTGAATGTATCGTGGTGGATGCCTTCTTTGCTTGTAGCGCTCTAGCCAGTAGGCGTCCCGCTTTGTTGCCAAAGACTCGCTGGGAAAGAACATATTTACGTTTGATTTGTTTGTCTAGTAGGTCTAAAAGTTCTTTTCTAGCTTCCTGGAGAGATTGAAGGGTGGACGCGGCAAGGGACTTTTTATGTGCTGCCTCGAGCCTGTGCACCCTGGCCGTAAGGTCGGAGAAGTGGTGCTGGCGTTCCCGCTTGCGTTTGGAAGCGGCCGCCATCAGCACTCCCGGACCACACATTTATGTGCTTCCCAAGTTGTTACTGCCGACGTGTCCCCAGGTTTATTTTCTAGGAAGTAGTGAGTCAGGGTTCGTTCTACATCTGCAGCGATCCCGGGGTCAGTAAGGAGCGAGGGGTCTAGCTTCCAGGAAAAGGTCGAGCGGCGGATTGTAGGCAGCGTTACAGTTAGTGAAATTGGGTGATGGTCAGAGAGGAATAAGGGGTCAATGGAGGCTTTGCTTAGGACCGGTAGGTCAATTTGGGAAAGAAAAAAGTAATCGATCCTCGAATAATTGTTGTGAGGGGCTGAGAAGAAGGTGAAGTCTCTACCATTGGGGTGCAAAGTGCGCCATGTGTCATGTAAAAGCAGTGTCTGGAGATTAGTTTTAATTGATCTAAGGGCCGTATATTTGAGAGAGGAGGTTCCGGTGGACGAGTCCAGGAGAGGGTCAAGGGGGACATTAAAGTCTCCCCCTAAGATAAGCATACCTTCCTGGAAGGTCGATAGGTTAGTGGTAATAGCGTTGAAGAAAGAGACCTGCCGAGAGTTAGGGGCATAGATGTTGGCAAGAGTGATAATCCTGCCATGAAGGGATCCTTTAATGAAGACATATCTGCCCTCTTCGTCCAGTAGTGTGTCTTTAAGTTGGAAGGAGCAGGTTTTTGCTAAAAGAATGGAGGTGCCTTTGGATTTAGCGTGTGGTGTGGTGGCATGGAAGACCGTGGGGTAGCGATAGCTATGGAGCTTCGGCACTGCATCCCTGCGAAAGTGCGTCTCTTGAACGAAGATGATGTCCGCCCTATTACGGTGCATAACCTGGAGTAGTTGTGATCTCCTTTCTGGCACATTGAGACCTCGGGCATTGAGGGAGATCAGCTTGAGCGTGGGCATGTCGGATTTAGCAGATTTTGATTGTCGTCTAGCAGATATTGGAACCTGGGATACTGGGGCGTCGAGAGACGCGGTGCAACACAGGGGTGTAGTGTGTAGAGAGGGCTCTATCCGGGCCGGGGGCACTTAAGGAGAGCGAGAAGGAGGGGGGAGTGCTGAGAGGTAGGTCGGGTGGGTGTGCGGGGCGGGGGGAGGGTAGATTTGGGATGAGTGACGGTGGGTTTACAGACACGAATGGGGTATTAATCCGAAGACCGGTGAGGAGCTCCTCGCCGATCTATGAGCTCGTAGTCCAGCTACGGCAAGAGTATCGGAAAACGGCAGTGGTGCGTTCACTGATCTAAGTTGCGGTACGTGGGGAGCAGAAGAGAACCACTGCGGGGGGGTTGAGAGTGTCTCGAGAGGAGATATCAAGAGAGAGGGCATCGGACAGACCAGCAGCCTCTCTGCCTGGAGCCTAATAGGGGTAGGTATCATATGTGTGCTGCAGATGTGCAGGGATAATGGTAGATGAAGTACAATAAGGGGATGGGACTTGTGGGAAGTTGCCGGTCTGATAGTCAGCTGCTTCACTGGCGCAAGAAGCTATCCGTGCTCTATCCACAGGGCGGACATTGGCGGGTGTGGAAGGGTAACCCTGGCAGTCGTGAATCAACTGTAAGGGGGCAGCCATATCTAATAAACATAACAGTAATAAACAACATCCTTGACCACAGGGCGAGTCATCAGTGAGATAATGGGAATAACAGTATCACCTGTCCTCCTGTAGGCATACACAATCATAACAAAATAACAATGCAATGGTGCAGGAATGTGAGGGAGTGTTCCCAATAAACTGCAGTGGGTCCATACAGACAAGGAAGGTGGGAGGGAGGAGGGGGGAAGGATGGGGGTGACGAGGGGGATATGGGCTGGGACGAGGATGGGAAGAGTGTCAGGGGAAGGATGGGCCGGGTTGAGAGGGGTCAGAGTATAGACATTTGTACTGTCAGCCAGCAGGCGAGTGGGGGCGAGGTGGCATACCAGAGTTGGCTGGGAGGGGTAGAGGGAGCGGTCCCCAAGCCCCTATAGGGGGGGGTGGGCGTTGCGGCGGGTGTGCGGCACAAGTACGAGGGGATAGGGATAGCGGCAGCTGCTGGCACCTCTCTCCGGAGCTTCTGCGCCTAGCACCAGACAGGGGGCTGGGATGGAGGCGGATCTGGGGAGCGGAGGGAGAAAGACATTCTACTTGCGGGCGGCTGGGAAGAAAATAGTACAGGTACGCCCTCCCCAGAGCGGGGTGTGTCTGTCAAATGCATGTATTCCCAGGGTCAAATAGACCGCTCTGCAAATAGCAAGCTAACGAACATACTAATATTAAAAAACGTATACTTAGCTACACAGCGCTCGAGTGGGCGTCTAATAGTACAACAGTTCACCGTAGTAGACGTTGTCTGCAGTCACAATCAGAGTGGTGCAAGGGCAACCCGGGAAGGCGGTGGTGGGGTTCCACTTATGTCTCACCGGTGTTCTCCCCCGGGTCTTAGGTGGAAGGCAGTGCACCAACGGGAGTAGAGGAGAGAACCACCCGGGGGGATCAGGACATCTGGGTTGGCGACAGGGTTAAGTCCAGCGCGGGTGAGACAGCAGGGCGCTCAAGCAACAGTTAAGGCGGGCGCTCCGGGGCGAGAGTTGGAGTCCGGTTGGGAAGCACAGATATGTCACCCTCGGCGGGGGGACAATGCAGGCCATTGCCGTTGCAGCACGGATCGGGGGGGATGAAGTCTTGTCTCATTTGAGAGGGGACGGAAGGGGTTCAGGGTGTGAGCGGGGTAGGAAGGATAGTTCGGTATGGACCCAGAACGGGAGAGTTGTCAGGCCTCAACGGTCACGGCGTGCCCTGTGGGGCTGCGGAGTTTTGTGTGGGCTGAGCGGATGGTTCCCGTTTGGAGACGCTTGTGCCAAAGTCTCCCCGCTGATAGAAGGCGAGCGGCGTCTCCTGTGACGGGTGGGTTGCGCGTCCATCTGCTCCTCTTCACGGGGGGTCCGCGGCGAAGGTTGGGCACTTCGAATTCCGCATACCATCTCCGGAGTTCCACATACGGGATGTCCAGTGTCCTGCAAAAGTCCTCTAGTTCCTCCGGGACACGGAGGAGTGCTGAGCGGCCAAGGTGTGTGGCTGAGAGGGCGAACGGGAACTTCCATCGGTATTGAATTCCCTTTGCGCGGAGGACATCCAGCAGCGGACGGAGGTCCTTGCGGTGGCGCAAAGTGATAGCCGAGAGGTCTTGATATATTTGGATCGGACGGCCGTCACGTTCCAGTCGCGGCTTCCCCCGGGCCTTTCTGAGGATGTCTTTCTTAGTGTGGAAGCTTTCCAGGCAACACACAATATCCCTCGGAGGGTCCGTCTCTCTGCCCCGTGGCCTCAGCGCTCTGTGGATACGCTCCATTGGGATGGCTGTCAGCGGCGGTCTATCCAAGACGTGGTTAAAGAGCTCCGTCACTGCCGGTAAGATACTCTCTGGTTCCACCGACTCCGGTAGGCCTCTCACCCTGAGGTTCCGGCGTCGGCCCCGGTTGTCCAGGTCCTCCACGTGTCTGGATGTCCCGGAGCTGCAGGGTGTAGGTATCCAGTTTGTGTCCCGTCTTCTTCAGGGCCGTGTGGTGTTTGGCGGTGGTTATTTCAATGTCCTGCACCCTCGTTGAAATGGCGCGCATTTCATGGCTAAGGTCCGTAATTCCCGCGAATAGTGTGTTTTTAATATCCGCGGCGACAGCATGCAAGTCTGACAAGCTCGGCTGTGTCAAAGTTCCATGAGCTCCGGCGCCTCGGGCGGGCAGGGGGAGAGTTGTAGGCGTTAGGACAATCTCCGCCGGGGCCCGGGATGGGACAGCATCGTGAGGTGGCGCCGCCATGTTGGGTCTTTGGGTCCTGAATATGTCCGGGATTTGCTGGGTCAGGGTGCCAGTAGTGTCCCTGGGAGATCGCGAGCGAGATGTGGAGGATTGCCGGGAAGAGGTTCCCATCTCTCTGGGGGTAGTAGTTTGCAGAGATCCCCTGAAAAGTGCTAATGGAAGGCTGTGGTCCATCGGAGCTCAGGGCTTAAGCGTCCATCTTCCCTCAAGGCAAGCCACGCCCCCTTAAACTTATCGATACCTAAAAATAATGTATTTGAAGGGTCTTTGTTGTGCTTCAAATGATAATGCTTTGATACTGAGTGGTCCTTAAACCCTTTTATAATGTTGGTAATGTGCTCATTTAATCGGACCTGTAAGGGTCTTTTGGTCCTGCCCATGTACTGGAGACCACACGGACACTGTAAAAGGTACACCACTCTAGTAGTTTTACAGGTAATAAAAGGTTTGATGACATGTGTTTTACCTGTAGAGGTAGATGTTATTGTTGTAGTTCTTCTATTCCCACAAGAATTGTAGGAACAGACTCTACAATGTCTACATTTATAATAGCCTGTAAGTTGTTCGAAAAAAGATCTACCAGCCTCACAGGGGGGATTCAAAACATTGGGTGAAATAAAATGGCGCAAAGAAGGTGCACCCTAAAAGATCACCCTCGGTTTCTCAGGGAGAAGGTCCTTGAGAATGGGATCATTTAGGGCTAAATGCCAGTGTTTATTGATTAGTTGTTTCACACCCCCATGTTGAATGGAGTATGGTGTAAAAACGGGACACCTATTGGAAATTTGTCCCCTTCACTGGGGTCTCGTTCTTTTAATAGATCAGCACGTGGGATAGAGCTGACGTTCCTCAGAGTCTCTTCTAGGGATCCAATATCATAGCCTTTTTCAAGAAACCTCCCGGTTAAAATTTTAGCCTGATCCGAAAATTCAGTTAGGTTAGAGCAATTCCTCCTAAGTCTCAAATATTGGCTCTTGGGGATAGCCCTAAGCCACTGATTGTGGTGGCAACTCCTTAAAGGAATAAAAGAGTTGCGGTCCATCACCTTGAAAAATGTAGAGGTGTCGAACCCATTATCCCCAACCTTAATGATGAGATCCAAATAATGAACCTCTATTTGACTAGTTTCAAATTTCAATTGGATCCCTCTCTGATTGGAGTTCAACTGGACCATAAATTGCTCCAAAGAGGTCAGGGCCATCCCATAGGAGGAGGATGTCATCGATATACCTGGCCCATAAAATGAGCTCAGGCACATCAGTAGTGTGGATGACATCCTCCTCCCATTTGGCCATAAAAAGATTTGCCAAACTCGGGGCATATTTGGCCCCCATTGCAACTCCAGTGTCTTGTTTGTAGAAGACTCCCTCAAACCAAAAATAATTGGACCATGTTGCAAATTTCAAAAGGGACATGATGAAGTCAATCTGTACCATAGGGAGCTCAGAGTCCCGTTCAAGGAAATATTGAACAGCTTCAAAACCGAGTTTATTGGGGATTATGGTGTAAAGAGACGTGACGTCTATGGTCGCCATCCACATACCCTGCTTATGCGAAATTCCAGACAATAAGTTAATAATATGTCTGGAGTCTTTAACATAAGACGGAACCTGTTTGACCAGAGGTTGTAGAAAATGATCCACATATCTGCCCACCCGAGACGTCACAGAGTCAATGCCACTGACAATAGGAAGTCCCGGGGGGCAGACAGGATCCTTGTGGATCTTAGGCAAGTAGTAGATGGTTGGTGTACGAGGGTCTATAGGAATGAGGTATAGTCTCTCCTTAGAGGTGAGAATGCCTTCATGAAACCCCCTAGCCACCAAGGCTTTAAGCTCTCTTTTGTACTTGTTCTTAGGGTCCATGGGCAAGGCAGTGTAGGTGTTGGAATCACCCAAGTTGTTAAACATTTCCTTAAGATAGTCTGATCTATCCAACACCACAATGCCCCCCCCCCCTTATCTGCTGGTCTCATGACCAGTTTCTTGTTTTTACAGAGTGAGTCAAGTCCCTCCTGCATATTTTTACTCAAATGTGCTTTCTTAACCTCCATTGATTCCAGGTCTCTAAGTAAGACGTCACAAAAAACTCTCAAAGAGGGTGCAAGGCTTCCAGGAGGATTAAAAAGGGATGCGTTAGACAAACCTGAATGAGTATATACCTCAGGGTTATTTGCATTAGAAAAGGTATTAGTAGCCATATACCTCTTAATGTGTAATTTACGCACAAATTTATGGATGTCCATATAAGGGTGGAACTTATCAAGTCCCTTAGGGGGGGCAAATTTAAGCCCCTGGTCTAAAATTAGCTGTTCTGATTCAGACAAAATTTTGGAGCTTAAATTAAAGATACCATGTCCCGATTTTAAGTTTTTGGCCGCTTTGATGCCTCTAAGCCGCCTCCCCCCTCTGGTTCCTCGCCTCTTTCGCCCAGTCTTTTTTTGCCTTGAGTTGGCTTGTGAAAACCCCACCATGCTTGGTCGCTGGTAGGAACTATGGGGCCCGGGGGACCAGGTGGTACATAAAAATTCGGTTGTACATTACCATAATTAAATTGTTGGGAATGTGGAAATGGGGTGCCAAAACCCCAATTACCATCTGGACAATCCCGATCACTAAGAGGAAAGAAGGAATTCTGGACAGGTACATTATAATCCCAACCGGATACACTATCCGATAATAGGGTAGAAGGAGATTGTGATCCCCATTCAGACCCCTGTCCCTGTCTCCAAACTTTCGGTTGTTGGACATAGGAGCCCCGACCTCCTTGAGGGTTATGGACCCAACCCCTGCCACGGGTATTCTGTCCCTTAGGCCGAGGTGAGAAGTTCTGATAGGGAGGAACTGGTCCCTGTCCAAATGGGGGACCATTCTGGATAGTGGGATGAATTTGATACCCATGTCTAGTGTTACCTCAAGATACACTTGACCCTCTCCTTGGGGACTGGTGGGCGAAGCCACCTCTGGGTCTCAAATTAGTCTGGCCTTTCTTAGGTGCCACGGTAGGAACCTGGACATATCCAACCGTACCACCTATTGGGGGTGGGGCAGATGTATCCATCTCATTACTAGAGATCTTGGCTGATTCATCTAGTAATTTTTTTTGCCAGTTAAAAACAATATGACCTTGATAGTCCCCTACATCCCTATTATATTTTTTCTTCTTTTTAGCTCTCTATCTTCTTTCTCTAAAACCTTGAGGAGAGCTAGGGATTTTTCCATATATTCATCATTACCTATATGGGGGCCTAGTTTGACTTTGATAGCCTTAATCTCCTCATCTAGTTTCAATAATTTAGCGGATTTCCTTTCAACAAGAAACCTGAGAAAAGAGACACCAGCTGTGTTGAAGTACTTATACCAGTCCTCTAGGTCCGTGTCAGCTTTTTGGGGTGCCACATCCCATCGGAGGCTGCGTGGGACCATTTGAATTTTAATATAGGTCTCTAAATATGCAATGTCCCACTTGGTATGGTTCTCTGATATAAAAAGATTTTTAAGTCTGGTGAAGATGCCGCTAAGGTCACCCTCATCGTCGTTATAAGGTTCAAAGACACCATCCAATTTAACCATATTAGTGGCACGGAACTCAAAGATATCCATTAGGACGGATAAGGAAAGCAGCAATAATAATAAGTGCAACAAATAGAAAATGAAAATTGCGCTACCCAAAAATACAGGTGATAATGATATCAGAAAAGCAAAGGCAGCAGTAAGCGTGTATATCACAGTAACATATAAAAGAAAAAAAACTGCGGCAATAAAACATATACGACGATAAAGTCCTTATAAGATGTATATATAGTAAAGTCCACAAAAGTGCATGTAGTTAATCGACACCCAAGTGATTAATACGATCCAGTGAACCACCACCATATGGACAGAGGCTTACCAGCAAATAGTGGGTTAACAGCATATCACAGCTCCACAGCTGTTCACAGGATGAAGACTGAAGACAATTGGTGGGACACAAAGTCAAACAGACGACAGGAAACCAGCAGACATCCAACTCAAACAGCAGCTCAAGGGTCAAGCAGATGACAGTAATGGAATCCAGAGTGTAGTCTTATAGATGGTCCTCAATGCAGGTGCAGGTAACTCCAAATATATTGGAAAAAAACGAAGGGACCGCACATAGCGTAAAACCATCAAGGAGATTTAATATCAAATTATAAAAACTACTTACAAACGGATATGAAATTCCATCATAAACAAAAGATTGGATGCGATCTTTAAAACGAATGCCGGCCGGCAACAGGAGGAGCCCTTCCTCACAACGTCGAACGCGGTAGCGTCACTGCACGCCAATAACCCAGGCGCGTTTCGTCATAGAATGACGTTATCAATGGGGATGGGCTCTGCAGTGATCCACCGCTATATATATGCCCAAGCCTCGTTCTGACTGCCAGGAACCGGAAGTAACAAAAACTCCATTTTGAAAGTGGGAATTCCAATAGAAAACGTCAGTAACAGTAACGGACTCAGCAGGGATTTATCTACTTCTATCTAAATAAGGGAAATAAAGAAAGAGAGTTTCTAGACTACATAAGTGTGCTAAGATTATCACTAAAACGAGATCTATCAAGGATCAGTAAGTGCAAAAGAAATATATATATAAGAAATTCGCTATCTTCTTATATGGTGATTAGAGGCATGATGACTCTAAGTGTTACTACGGCTGCCACCTAGTGGTGAAAAGAAGGTAATGGCCGAAGACACCACTAATTGTATGTGTAAACACAAACATTTTTTTTTTGTCTGGACAAGACAAATAAAGGGACATAGAGAACCTATTAAACCTATAAAAGTGAAGTGAAAAAACAAGGAAAAAACACTAATATATATATATAATGCCCAAAATGGGGGAAATATAAGAAAAAATATTGCTAAGTTTAATTATTGTTTCCCAAGAAAAATAACAATTGTTCCTCTATCCTGGCATATCAGACCAAGACCTAAGCTCAATAGATATTTCAAATAATAAATACAATAAATTAAAACATCCACAAAATAATATAATAATATAAAATAAATCAAGTAAAAAAATAAAAAATAATCAAGCATTATTAATGAAGGCATTAACGTCTGTTTCAATGTTGAGGCCGTGAGGTTTGTAACATTTCAGACAAAAGATCCAGGACATCTCGAGCTTGGAAATCTCTCTCACTAGGGCACCACCCCTCCAGTGAGGTTTAAACTTATCGATACCTAAAAATAATGTATTTAAAGGGTCTTTGTTTGCTTCAAACGATAATGCTTTGATACTGAGTGGTCCTTAAACCCTTTTATAATGTTGGTAATGTGCTCATTTAATCGGACCTGTAAGGGTCTTTTGGTCCTGCCCACGTACTGGAGACCACACGGACACTGTAAAAGGTACACCACTCTAGTAGTTTTACAGGTAATAAAAGGTTTGATGACATGTGTTTTACCTGTAGAGGTAGATGTTATTGTTGTAGAGAGATAGAGACACAGGGCCAGATTCAGGTACATCTGCGCATTATTGGACCGGCGTAGCGCACCGCCTTTACGTTAGACTTGCGCAATGTAGCCGCGTAATCACCCTATTCTCGTAGCTTTTACGCAGAAAATTGTGCATGCGTAACGTTATTTCAGAGGCGTAAGGCGGATTAATACAAATTGGGAAGGACATGGGCGTGTTACATTGAAATGAGCCGTGACCCCATGCAAATGAAGGGCCGGCCGGCTCGCGCATGCGCGCTTGAAGGAGACCATGGTCAGCACCTCTGTGCGCATGCTCACAACTCGGGAACGGCGCAATCAGTGAAATTGGAAGTGGACTAGGGCAACTTAGTGAACTACGCAGACAGCATAAATAGACAGACACAAACGCACTTCCTTTGCAAAAGTACATCCCTTTGTATCCCTCCCAATACAGCAAGGTGCTTTTGTTTATTAGCATTTGTTTGTTTGTTTGTGACGTGTCTTTGAGATATTTGGGGACTGTTTTGCAGAGTGATTTTTGTCTTTTATGTGTTTTCTTTGTTGTTATTTTGTTTAAATTATATTTTTGCTGGGCATTTTTTATTTTTGCTCGTCATTTATTTTATTTTGTTGGTTCTGTTTGTGTATGATTTTGGAATGTGAGGGTGATATTCCTGCGGGAAAAGGGGTGTCACCCTCATTTGTGGTGGAGAAGTGAAACCCAGGTCCGTGTGAATGGTGTATGAATGTACAGTGACATAATTGGAGCCGTGGCATGGCGTTGCTGCTCACAAGTCCTGCATGGTAGGCTTGTGCCAATCCAATGTGATGACGATGTGGTGTGTGTGTGCTAGGGACCACAGTGGTGTGCATGCATGCATTCTCATTGTGCCATGATTAATGTGTGTGTTTAACGTGCAAAGATGCATATGTGAGCTGGCATGAGATGGGGTCATGAGATGGGGTCCCAGTGCATATGCAGAGTCACTTTGAAGGGAAAACACACTAGGATGTTAGTAGTGCATGTGCCCCTTGTGATGTGTGCATCATGGGGGGGGACAGTCATGCCTGCCACCCATGTCACTCACCAACCAGCCAGCTGTACCCATACATGTTCTGTTGGAAATCTGTGGGGATGGGGCTATGATTGTATATGTAGCTGTCATGGGTGTCATGGGTAGTGCCATGTGTTGGGCTGCTGATGTCCTCCTGCAAGGTTGTGGTTAATTTCATGATGGCATGAGGGGTGAATCTGAAGATGCGAGACACCTCAGAATCACTCATTCCATAGATATCTATGCATGTGTGATATATCAAGTGAAGAGTGAGGGGCTTGTATCAGATAAGAATATTGTATTAGATTAGATTAAATTGTAAAGTTTATATAAGCAAATAAAAAGTAAAAAAAAAAAAAATCTCCTGTGCCCTCCTTAGTGCCCACCTCAGTGCCCTCCTCAGTGCCCTCCTCCGCTCATCTAAAGTCAGTAGTATAGCTATGAGCATGGATGCCACTGGCATGTTGGCATACAGTTTGTTGGGCAACACGTGTGACTGCTGAGCTCCTCACTAACAGTGTTGCTTTATCTGACATGTAGACGATTTTTCTCTTTTTAGAACAGCTTTTATATGGTCTAATTTTAGACAGGACATTTTGCTGTTGCGCACACTGCGTAGCCTGCTCTGCCCCAACGTTCTTTTGTGGATCCCCGTAAGTCCCTCATTGGCATATTTGACTAGCAAATCAATGGTCTGTCTAGCGCAGTTTTGCAAGGACGGATGCGCCTGTCTAACGAAATTACGCTGGACAAAAAAAAGTAGATTTCTTGCGTATCTCGTTTTGGGGATGCTGTGCATCGAAACGCACGCGCACATTTAGACTTACGCACGCGCATCTCCTGTTGCGCAGGCGTAATCGCTCTGTGAATCTGGCACACAGTGTCTTTTCAGATAGATAGATAGATAGATAGAGCAGGGAGGCTAGTAAGTCAGTTTAGTTAAATTTACAGTTTGTAGAGAATATATTGACATCCCTAGGAGTTGTCAATATATTTATAAACTGTATAGCTCAGTCAGCTAGATCTGCTATTAGTATCTGTCAGGCAGGAGTTTGTGTTTGATGCAGTGCTCTAACGTGTTGTATTGCCTGCATTAGGATTTACCTTAAACATAGTACTCCATGTTAGTCAACGTGTGCTAGTTAATTGCACATAGACGCATTACCTGTTACTGCTAGTGTGCTATTTATTTACACAGAAAGGCAGTTGCTGTTAATGCAAGTGGGCTATTGAATTGCACAGAAACGCAGTCGCTCTGACTGTGCGTGTGCTGTTTAATACCATCTGAGCGCATTTGGTGTCACCGCACGTGTGCTGTTACATACTACCTGAGCACATTTGGTGTCACTGCACGTGTGCTGTTACATACCACCTAAGCGCATTTGGTGTCACCGCACGTGTGCTGTTTCATACCACCTGAGCGCATTTGGTGTCACCGCACGTGTGCTGTTACATACCACCTGAGCGCATTTGGTGTCACCGCACGTGTGCTGTTACATACCACCTGAGCGTATTTGGTGTCACCGCACGTGTGCTCTTACATACCACCTGAGCGTATTTGGTGTCACCGCACGTGTGCTGTTACATACCACCTGAGCGTATTTGGTGTCACCGCACGTGTGCTGTTACAAACCACCTGAGCACATTTGATGTCACCGCACGTGTGCTGTTACATATCACCTGAGCACATTTGGTGTCACCGCACATGTGCTGTTACATACCACCTGAGCACATTTGATGTCACCGCACGTGTGCTGTTACATACCACCTGAGCGAATTTGGTGTCACCGCACGTGTGCTGTTACATACCACCTGAGCGCAGTTGGTGTAACTGTACGTGTGCTGTTACATAGTACCTGAGTGCAGTTAGTGTCACTGCCCGTTTGCTGTTACATACCACCTGAGCGCATTTGGTGTCACCGCACATGTGCTGTTACATACCACCTGAGCGCATTTGGTGTCACCGCACGTGTGCTGTTACATACAACCTGAGCGCATTTGGCGTCACCGCACGTGTGCTGTTACATACCACCTCAGCGCATTTGGTGTCACCGCACGTGTGCTGTTACATACCACCTGAGCGCAGTTGGTGTAACTGTACGTGTGCTGTTACATAGTACCTGAGTGCAGTTAGTGTCACTGCCCGTTTGCTGTTACATACCACCTGAGCGCATTTGGTGTCACTGTACGTGTGCTGTTACATACCACCTGAGTGCAGTTGGTGTCACTGCACGTGTGCTTTTACATACCACCTGAGCGCAGTTGGTGTCACTGTACATGTGCTGTTACATACCACCTGAGTGCAGTTAGTGTCACTGCACGTTTGCCGTTACATACCACCTGAGCGCATTTGGTGTCACTGTACGTGTGCTGTTACATACCACCTGAGTGCTGTTAGTGTCACTGTCCATTGCTGTTACATACCACCTGAGCGCATTTGGTGTCACTGTACGCATGCTGTTACATACCAACTGAGCGCAGTTGGTGTCACTGCACGTGTGCTGTTACATACCACCTGAGCGCAGTTGTTGTCACTGTACATGTGCTGTTACATACCACCTGAGCGCAGTTGGTGTCACTGTACGTGTGCTGTTACATACCACCTGAGCGCAGTTAGTGCCACTGTGCTTGTGCTGTTACATACCACCTGAGTGCAGTTAGTGTCACTGCACGTTTGCTGTTACATACCACCTGAGCGCAGTTGGTGTCACTGTACGTGTGCTGTTACATACCACCTGAGCGCAGTTGGTGTCACTGTACGTGTGCTGTTACATACCACTTTTTTTTTTTTCAATAAATTTTTATTATTATGAAGCATACAAAATATACAGGTACAAAGAGAAAATAAACAAAAAAAAAAAAAGGTAAAGGAAAGCCATTCCAAAATGTAGGACATGCAGCAAATCAGGTATAGTATAACCAAATACGATCAGGTAATGAGAAACAAAGTGGGAGGGGAGGGGCAGACAGTGCAGTCCGTCCAATATAAGGAACAGAGACCTTCTCTACGTCATACAACCAGAACATATTAAACATTGTTAACACATCTCTACTGAAGGTAACCCCGATACAGTATTTCCATGAGATTGTGCTTAAACTGAAATGCTGAAACTAAAGTAACCAATATTGGAATGTAAAGAGGGAGGAAAGAAGAAAATAAGAGAAATATAAGAAGGTAAGAAAGGAAAAGATAAAGATAAGGTTGGGGGGGGGGGAGAGGGATAGTCCGCCTCAGGTGGCCACCATGTGCATACAGGTAGGGTAAACATATTAAATAAGAGCAATGTAATACCACAATTCAGGACATAAGATTGGCATATGTAGTAGTAAATTTGAAAGCGAACCAGTCAGCCCATATTTTAATCGCTAAGTCAGATTTATTTCTATTAGAAAGTGTGAGGTCCTCCATACGGTATGTATGGTCAACTACCTCCAACCATTGACGCAGGGTTGGGACCGTGGCCAATTTCCAAAACCTAGGAATTAGGGACTTCGCCGCATTTAAGAAGTGCGGTGTTAAAATTTCCTATATAAGCTGACTGGTGCGCCTGTACAATGTAACAGAACAACCCCAGGGTCATCTGGGGTCTCAAATCCCTGTATTTCCTTCATACAAGCAAGAACAGAGTTCCAAAAGGGGCGTATATTTGGGCAAAACCACCAGAGGTCAGCGTGTGTTGCTCGGTTTCCGCAACCCCTCCAGCAAAGAGGGGAAGATTGGGGGAAAATTCCATGAAGTATCGCAGGGGTGAGGTGCCATCTAGTGAGAACTTTGTAGTTCACCTCCGCTGTCCTGGAAGAAATCGAAGAAGTGTGGGCCAAACTAAGGATCTTGGACTTTTGGGTCTCCGTAAAGGATGTATTGAGATCCTGTTCCCAATTGCGGAGAAAGATGGGTTGGCCTTTAGATGATATGGACAACAGTGCCTTGTAAAAGTAAGAAAGAGGCCTTTCCGGAGGGCGGTCCCCAGCGAAAGCTAATTCAATCAGTGACAAATCCGAGAGGCCTCGGAGCGGACGTGGAAGGGAGCGCACGAAGGCTGAAAGTTGATGATATTTCCAATGATCCATGAAGGGCACAGGAGGGGGACCCACTAGGTCAGATAAAGAAGCCATCCCAGTGGGAGTGATCACTTGATGCAACATAGTCGCGTTACCTAAAGACCATGACTTTCCAGAGGTGTGAGAACTCCCAGGGGGGAAGTAGTTGTGACCAGCAAGGGGCATCAGTGGAAAGTTGTGCGGCCAGCCATGGGATCTACACAGCGAGTCCCAGATTGTTAAAGTAGAATGCGTAAGAGGAGAAGTGGACACAGCCAAGGATCTATATCTTCTGGGGATCCACAACTGCGTAGAGAGATCAGAGGTGCACATGGTCTCCTCAAGAGACACCCATAATTTAGATCTCTTATGGTACTTCCAGTCCAGCATCCTAGTAAGCACTGCGGCTATAAAATAACTTTTAGCATCTGGCAAGGCCAGGCCTCCGTCAGACTTAGGCCTGAGGAGAGTGGTTCTAGCTAACCTGGGTCGCTTCCCATACCAGATGTATTTACGAAAGAGGGACCGAAGCACAGTGAAAAAGCCCACCGGGATTTTAAAGGGTATTTTTAAAGGGTATCATTTGGAAGAGAAACAGTAGCCTGGGCAATATGTTCATCTTTATAACACTGATCCTCCCCAACCAGGAATGGGCAAGTTGGGACCACCTCTGTAAATCGGCTCTAATAGTGTTAAGTAAAGGGATGTAGTTTGCTCGGAATAGGGATGAGGGGTTGGGGGTCAAAAAGATACCTAAATACTTAAGGGACTGAGATTGCCAATTAAAAGGAAAGGACTCTTTCAGGCGGGATGCAAGCTCGCTCGGGACGGTAAGGTTCAAGATTTCTGATTTGGACATATTAATTTTAAAATTAGAGATAATACTAAATTTTGAAAAGGCGGACATCAAGTTAGGGAGGGAAATAAGGGGGCGCTGTATATAAAAAAGAATATCATCTGCATATGCAGCATATTTATGTTCCACCGAGCCAACCGTGATCCCACGGATGTTCGGGTCCGCTCTGATCGTCGAGAGGAAGGGTTCAAGAGAGATGGCGAACAAAATTGGGGAGAGGGGGCACCCCTGTCTGGTGCCATTGTACAATGTAAAGGGCTCGCTCAGGGTGCCATTTATCCAAAGTTGGGCGGTGGGGGAGGAATAAAGAGCCGAGATACGGGACAATAGGGAGGGACCAATGCCAAGATGGGAGAGGGTCGCCATTAGGTACTCCCAGTCCACCCTGTCAAAAGCTTTCTCAGCATCTGTAGATAGAAGAAGGGTGGGCTGGGAGAGCCGGCGAACATATGACATCAGTGAAAGGGTGCGGAGGGCGTTGTCCCGTGCCTCTCTGCCGGGGATAAAACCCGTTTGGTCCATAGAGACCCAATGGGAGAGGAGCGGGAGAAGCCTGTTTGCAATGACCTTAGCATAAAGCTTGGCGTCGATGTTTAACAAGGAGATGGGCCTATAACTCTCACATTTACAGGGATCCTTACCAGGCTTGGGGATGACCGAAATGTGCGCATGAAGAGTTTCAGGTCGAAAAGTACTAATCTCTGAGATGGAGTTGGCATAGTTGGTCAAATGCGGGATCAGTAAATCAGCAAAGGACCGGTAATAGTGAACTGTGAACCCATCAGGGCCCGGGGCCTTACCAGAGGCCATAGCTTTTAACGCAAAACGCATCTCAGAGATAGTGATTTCTCCTTCTAAGGCGGCTAACTTATCCACTGACAGTTGAGGTAAATTAGATTGAGATAGGTATTCGCTGATGAGTCGAGACTTAACCTCCCTATCGACAACCGAACTATGTACATGGTACAAAGCCTGGTAGAACTAGCGGAATTCCTTAGCAATAGCAGAGGTATCATGAACCATAGAGTCCCGTATAGTTTTTATCTGTGCTACAAAAGTGGCTGTCTTTTTTTTCTGCAGCGAACGAGCCAGCAGGCGCCCAGGCCTATTGCCCCATTCGTGCAGGCGTTGAGCTACAATACGGTAGGATTGTTTCTGATCCAGATGATAGAGGGCCCTAAGCTCCTCCCTCCTCTGGGTCAGAACATGAAAGATCGTTTGAGAGCGGCTAGATTTATGTTGACGTTCCAGAGTCTCAATGTCTCTGATCAGATCTTGCTGCTTAGAGGTACGTTCCCTCTTCTTTCTCGACCCCAATTCTAGGAATTTGCCACGGATGAAGGCCTTATGGGCCTCCCATAGAGTGCTTGGGGCGACATCTGGGAGTGTGTTATCAGCAAAGTAATGGGATAGATCATCCTGGAGCACCTTCCTATCCACTTCATCCATAAGAAAATTGTCGTTAAGCTTCCAATTCGTGGGTCTATTAGGAATGGAGGGGACTTTTAATGTGAGGACAATCGGGGCATGGTCAGAGATAGTAGTGGCGGCAATCGATGAAGCCGTCGGGAGGGAGAGGTGGTGGTGATCAATGAAGAAAATGTCTATCCTGGAATGGGTGCGGTGTAGATGAGAATAATGGGTATAATCTTTCACTCGGGGGTGCATGATCCGCCAAACGTCCATCAGTTGAGCATTATGTAAACATTTACGTAGAAACGACAAGCGTCTCTGTGATAAACAGGACTGACCCAGGGAAGTATCAAGTGATGGCTCTAAAGATACATTAAAGTCTCCGGCAAGGAGGACACAACCCCGGGCGAAATCCCCTAATTTTTTAAGGGTAGAGGCCAAAAAGGAAACCTGGTCCCGATTGGGGGCGTATAAAGTGGCAATAGTGCACTGCATATTACCCAGACTACCTCGAAGGAATAGGAAGCGACCCAGATCATCACTAAGCATGGCATCTAAAGTAAAAGGAGTTCCCTTGCGAAACCCAATGGCTACACCCTTAGGCGGCGTACAGACGATCGGACATATCCGATGAAAACGGTCCGCGGACCATTTCCATCGGATATGTCCGATCGGGAGTTTGATCCGATGGCGTGTACACACCATCGGATCAAATTCCCCGCCGCCGGACGGCGCGGTGACGCGGCGGTGACGTTGACGCCGCCGCGCCACCGCCACGTCACCGCACCAGGAAGTAAAACACTTCCGCGCATGCGCCGAATCCATTCGGCAGCGGCGCGGCGGCGGTGGGGGCCGACATGTCTGCTGGTAAGTGTACTAACCAGCAGACATGTCGGGCGGACAGATTCCCACCGGATAGATTTCAAAGCTTGCTTTGAAATCTGTCGGGTGGAGAAATCTGTCCGCTAGCCCATACACACGAGCGGAGATGTCTGCTGAAACGGTCCATCGGACCGTTTTCAGCGGACATATCCCCTCGTGTGTACGCCGCCTTAGATTTAGGAACATCTGAAAGGCTATAATACCACAATGGGTATTTAGGGGAGGAAAGTTTCACTGAGGTAGTGTGCGTGAGGTGGGTTTCCTGCAAAAGCACAACATCCCCTTGCAGGCGACCCAGCTCCCTGCAAAGGTTATGTCTCTTACCTGGGGAGTGGAGACCCCGGACGTTCAAGGAGATCAAATTCAGCACAGCCATGGAGGTTCGCGGTAGGGGCACTAAGCAACAATACAAGCAAGGTGGCACCTGCGGCGGAGACAGAGAATAAGGGAATGGGGGGGGAGGGCATGAGGGAAAGGGACCATTGAGTTAGAGAGAGAGAGAGAAAGAGAGAGAGAGAGAGAACAGAAAAAGAACAGCAACACAACAAATAACATTAGCCCCTGAGAAGGAGCCCTCTGTATCTGCACGCAAATGAATGCAGTGCAGGGAAGGGTGGTGCGAGCGGGCCGGAATCCCCACGTCCAAAGCACCCGAGGGGACCAGGTCATGGGAACGCCGGACCGCGCCGCACACCCTAAAAAGGGGGGTGAAACCGCGCCAGGAGGTGGCGGCGAGCATTGAAAAAACCATGAACGCCGTCAGGGGACCCCAGCGCCGACACTACTAACACCAGGATTACAATTACCATAGAATTCAAACACATTACACAAATTAAACAAATCAACAGTTTAGAACCTGCTATGTAAACAACAAGCTTAACATAAAACCCATTGGGTAAGGTGAGCAGAACCAAAAATAAACTGAACCAGAGGGAGCACCTCACTAGTCACTCCAGAACAAGTAATGGATCGGCAAAACTCCAGGGAGGAGAGAATAATAGATGAGGTATCCATGGCAGACACTTAGAAAAAACATAACCAGGCCGGAGCGGCAAAACAGGACTGAGACAGTGACAGAAGGTCTTTCATCGGGTAACACAGGTCTCACTCTAGAAGCGGGGAGGCTTCCATGTTGGTGGACCTGCGACCACGTCCCACATTTCGCCATTGGGGGTCGGTGCAGCAGGGAGGGGGGGGATAACATCCTGCCAACCGGGCAGCTCCGGCGGGGAGATATCAAGCTCAGAGCAAAACTTCTCCAGGTCCTCTGGAAAGCGGAGCACTGCAGTCTTACCTCCATGATGGGCAATTAGAGCCGACGGGAAGCCCCAGCGGTAGGAGATAGAGGCGGCCCTGAGTTTCTCTGTCAGGGGTTTCAGTGCTCGGCGGCGATCTAGAGTTTCCCTGGCGAGATCAGGGAAGAAAGACAGGGAGCCCCCATCAAAGTCCAGGGAGGTAGACTCCCGAGCCTTGCGCATTATTCGCTCCTTTTCTTCGTAGTAGTGGAGCCTGCAGATGACATCTCTCGGAGTGTCAGAGGAGAGATTGCGGGGACGCAGGGCCCTGTGGACTCTGTCCAGCCTGAGCAGATGGTCAGCCGGGAGGCCTAGCATACCATTGAAGATGCCGCGGACCGAATGGAGGAGGTCATCATCACCCGTCGCCTCAGGGAGACCCCTGATGCGAATGTTATTTCTCCTGGTGCGATTTTCCTGGTCCTCGATCTTATAAAGGGCCATCCTGTGGGCAATAGCAAGGGACCTGGTGGTGGATCGCAGGTCTCTAATGGCGGCCGCGTGGCGATCTAGGCGGAGCTCCGATTCCTCCACACGCTCCAACACCAGCGCCAAGTCCCCTCTCACCGCGGAGAGATCTTTCTTGATCGAACGCTCCAGGCCCCGGAACATAGAGGCAAATTCAGCCTTAGTCGGGAAGTCCTCCGTTGGAGCCACAATACTAGAGCGGCCAGGGGAGCTCTCCACACCCTCCGAGCAGGCAGACGAGGCTGGAGAGAGGTGCCTATGCTCCGACTTGCGGCGGGGGGCGGAACCCGCTCCGGAGCTAGTAGCACGTGTGGTGCGGCCTAGGCCGTCTGCATCCGCCACGTCTCCCGAATCCATGGAGAGGAATCTCTTGATGGAGCCCGAGGACGTCCCCGGCTTAGGAAGAGTCTTACCCGACTTCTTCCTCATGGTAAGCAAGTGTGGGGTTCCGAAAAGCAGCAATATAGCAGGTTTTCACTGTGTCGGCGCTGGAGCTCCAGAAGAACACGTCCTCACCGCTGCATGTCCAGGCCACCGGCTCCTGTTACATACCACTTGAGTGCAGTTAGTGTCACTGTGCTTGTGCTGTTACATACCACCTGAGCGCAGTTAGTGTCACTGTATGTGTGCTGTTACATACCACCTGAGTGCAGTTAGTGCCACTGTGCTTGTGCTGTTACATACCACCTGAGTGCAGTTAGTGTCACTGCACGTTTGCTGTTACATACCACCTGAGCGCATTTGGTGTCACTGTACGTGTGCCGTTACATACGACCTGAGTGCAGTTAGTGTCACTGCATGTGTGCTGTTACATACCACCTGAGCGCAGTTAGTGTCACTGCACATTTGCTGTTACATACCACCTGAGAGCAGTTGGTGTCACTGCACGTGTGCTGTTACATACCACCTGAGCGCAGTTGGTGTCACTGTACGTGTGCTGTTACATACCACCTGAGTGCAGTTAGTGTCACTGTACGTGTGCTGTTACATACCACAAGAGTGCAGTTAGTGACACTTTGCTTGTGCTGTTACATACCACCTGAGTGCAGTTAGTGTCACTGCATGTTTGCTGTTACATACCACCTGAGCGCAGTTGGTGTCACTGTACGTGTGCTGTTACATACCACCTGAGCGCAGTTGGTGTCACTGTACGTGTGCTGTTACATACCACCTGAGTGCAGTTAGTGTCACTGCATGTTAGCTGTTACATACCACCTGAGCGCATTTGCTGTCACTGCACGTGTGCTGTTACATACCACCTGAGTGCAGTTAGTGTCACTGCACGTGTGCTTTTACATACCACCTGAGTGCAGTTAGTGCCACTGTGCTTGTGCTGTTACATACCACCTGAGTGCAGTTACTGTCACTGCAGGTTTGCTGTTACATACCACCTGAGCGCATTTGGTGTCACTGTACGTGTGCTGTTAAATACGACCTGAGTGCAGTTAGTGTCACTGCACGTGTGCTGTTACATACCATCTGAGCGCATTTAGTGTCACTGCGCTTGTGCTGTTACACACCACCTAAACGCATAAATATGTCTGGAAGGACAACAAAGAGAGGCAGAGAGTCACGAGGGCAAGCAGGCTCTGCATCTAGAGGTAACGCTGGTGGTGGATGTGGTGCATCCTCTTCAGCACGTGGCCGCGGCCGTGGCCGCTCGTACTTCTTTTCTGGAGCTGGCCGTGTTGAGCCTCAACATGCAGAGAAATTAGTAGAGTGGGTGACCAAGCCGTCCTCATCCTCCTCATCCTCTCTCACACAGACTGATCTAAGTTTGTCTGGCAAAGCAGCTGCCAAGGCGTCCTCTTCCCTCTGCACAATGGCTTCACACAATACTTCCCTAGTCCCACCGTGTCCTCCTGAGGAGTCCCCCGAACTGTTTTAACACAGTGTTGGGTACATGCTGCAGGAAGATCCACCTGAGCGTATTTGGTGTCACCGCACGTGTGCTGTTACAAACCACCTGAGCACATTTGATGTCACCGCACGTGTGCTGTTACATATCACCTGAGCACATTTGGTGTCACCGCACATGTGCTGTTACATACCACCTGAGCACATTTGATGTCACCGCACGTGTGCTGTTACATACCACCTGAGCGCATTTGGTGTCACCGCACGTGTGCTGTTACATATCACCTGAGCGCATTTGGTGTCACCGCACGTGTGCTGTTACATACCACCTGAGCGCAGTTGGTGTAACTGTACGTGTGCTGTTACATAGTACCTGAGTGCAGTTAGTGTCACTGCCCGTTTGCTGTTACATACCACCTGAGCGCATTTGGTGTCACCGCACGTGTGCTGTTACATACCACCTGAGCGCATTTGGCGTCACCGCACGTGTGCTGTTACATACCACCTCAGCGCATTTGGTGTCACCGCACGTGTGCTGTTACATACCACCTGAGCGCAGTTGGTGTAACTGTACGTGTGCTGTTACATAGTACCTGAGTGCAGTTAGTGTCACTGCCCGTTTGCTGTTACATACCACCTGAGCGCATTTGGTGTCACTGTACGTGTGCTGTTACATACCACCTGAGTGCAGTTGGTGTCACTGCACGTGTGCTTTTACATACCACCTGAGCGCAGTTGGTGTCACTGTACATGTGCTGTTACATACCACCTGAGTGCAGTTAGTGTCACTGCACGTTTGCCGTTACATACCACCTGAGCGCATTGGTGTCACTGTACGTGTGCTGTTACATACCACCTGAGTGCTGTTAGTGTCACTGTCCGTTTGCTGTTACATACCACCTGAGCGCATTTGGTGTCACTATACGTATGCTGTTACATACCACCTGAGCGCAGATGGTGTCACTGCACGTGTGCTGTTACATACCACCTGAGCGCAGTTGTTGTCACTGTACATGTGCTGTTACATACCACCTGAGCGCAGTTGGTGTCACTGTACGTGTGCTGTTACATACCACCTGAGCGCAGTTAGTGCCACTGTGCTTGTGCTGTTACATACCACCTGAGTGCAGTTAGTGTCACTGCACGTTTGCTGTTACATACCACCTGAGCGCAGTTGGTGTCACTGCACGTGTGCTGTTACATACCACCTGAGCGCAGTTGTTGTCACTGTACATGTGCTGTTACATACCACCTGAGCGCAGTTGGTGTCACTGTACGTGTGCTGTTACATACTGTCATGTCCCGGGGTGTATTCGAACCTGGGTCTTCCTGGTCTCTTAAACCATAGCCTTACCTGATGTGCCACAGAAGAGATCTAGACCTTGGGAATATCCTTATTGTGTTCAACACACACCTCGGACTCACTAGCTCCACCTGCTGCCAGCTGTGGACAATTCTCATTTTGGACAGCCTTTAAATAGGAAGTGAGGTCATCACTCAGCGCCCGTTTATTTGGATTACTTCCTGGGTGTTTTGTCTTTAGTAATCTTCCTTGTATTGAACTCCTGCCTGATATCCCGACTATTCTACAGCCTGCTGATTTTGTACCTTATCGCCAGATCGTGTATGACCTTTGCCTGCCTGACCCTTCTCCGGAATCCGATATTGAACTATTTGCCTGATCCGTTGCCGACCGTATCTGCCTGACGACGCTTTGCCTGGATCTCCAGCATACTTGTTCCACTTCGGACACTACCTTTTACAGGTACCTTACATAATAAACGGGCCACAATGGCAGTGGACCCTGCTGAGATTGTTAAGGCGATTACACGTCAGGGACAACTGATCGGAGCGCATGAACAGCATCTTTCTTCCCTGGACGCCAAGTTAGATGAACTTTGCACTATGCTCAAATCGTGTTTGCCTGGTTCCTCTGCAACGGTCCAGACGCCGGATCCTACTCCTGCTACGATCCAACCTGCCTCTTCTGTACCACCAAAACTTCCCTTGCCTGACAAGTTTGGTGGTGATACTGAGGACTGCAGAGGCTTTTTAAATGTTTGCCGTCTGCATTTCCGCAACAACCCTGTGACTTTTAGCACTTCATCTGCCAAAGTGACTTTTGTAATTTCCTTGTTAAAGGGGAAGGCCCTGGCCTGGGTCTCTCCTTATTTGGAACGCAACGATCCTGTACTTCAAGATGCTGACAAATTTCTGGCTTCTCTCCAGACTGTATTTGACAAGCCAGATAGAGCTTCTGCAGCTGAGTACTCCCTCTTGGACATACAACAAGGCACCAGATCTGTGGCACAGTATGCTATTGAGTTCCGTACCCTTGCTGCTGAGACTAATTGGGACTCAAGGGCATTCCGTGCAGCCTTCCGAAAAGGTCTTACAGATCGCATCAAGGACGAATTAGTCTATAAGGATCTCCCAGAAGACCTTGAGAAATTCATAGAGCTGTGTGTTCGTCTGGATGTTCGGTACCATGAAAGGTGCCAAGAGAGACTTAGAACCCGCAAGTTTCCTAAACCAGTTTACCGTCTGGCCCCTAACTTCCAAGCACCACCTCAGCCAGAACCTGAAACCTCTGTGGAACCCCAGGCACCTGTGGAACCCATGGATGTGAGCCGTCTCCACCTAACTGAGTCAGAGAAACAAAGGAGGCGTTCATTGGGCCTATGCCTGTACTGTGGACTTAAAGGACATTTAGTATCTGTCTGCCCTTCCCGTCCAGTAAAAGGCAGGGTCTAACCAGTGTTGGAGGAGCTGGCTTAGACCTTACAGGTAGATCCTCCAAGACCAAGATTACTGTTCCGGCTACTATCCATTTACCTTCTAAGCTTGTTTTCTGCGAGGCTTTTGTGGATTCTGGAGCTGCTGGCATATTCTTGGACTACAATTTTGCAAGAAAGAACAACATCCCGTTTGTTCCAAAGTCTAGACCCCTGAACATTACCACCCTGAATGGACAGCCCTTGGGAGATGGCATTGTGAAATTCGAGACTACGACAATCACCCTTCAGGTAGGGCTCCTCCACAAAGAGGAAGTTGTCTTGTCTCTCATTGATTCTCCGCTTCTGCCTATCATCCTTGGTTACCCATGGTTGCAACTTCACAACCCTTCTTTTGATTGGGAAAAGGGAGAACTAACCTCCTGGGGATCGTCCTGTCACCCTAATTGTTTGTCTCAACCCAAAAGACTTTCTGCTTGCATGTTGGCTCCTGTGACTATCCCACCTACCTTGCCTCGAGAATACCATGACTTTGCAGATGTATTTTGCAAGCAAAAGGCAGAGGTGTTACCTCCACATCGTCCTTTTGACTGTACAATTAAATTGATTCCCGGAGCACCTCTTCCCAAAGGAAAGACCTACCCCTTGTCTCTGCCTGAACAAAAGTCTATGGAGGAATACGTAAGAGACAACTTGGAAAGAGGTTTTATCCGACCCTCTTCTTCTCCAGTAGGAGCAGGTTTTTTCTTTGTTGAAAAGAAAGATGGGGGCCTTCGACCGTGCATAGACTATCGGGGGTTAAATCAAATCACCGTAAAGGACTCCTACCCTTTGCCTCTCATTCTTGAACTGTTTGATGTACTTAAGGGGGCTGTCATCTTCTCCAAGCTAGACCTACGAGGGGCATATAACCTGATTCGAATTAACGAGGGGGACGAGTGGAAGACAGCATTCAATACTCGTAATGGACACTTTGAATATTTGGTCATGCCATTTGGGTTGTGTAACGCACCTGCTGTCTTTCAACGTTTCATGAATGAAATTTTCCATGATTTCAGCAACCGCTTTGTGATCATCTACTTGGACGACATTTTAATCTTTTCCAAGACTCATCTAGAGCACATCTCGCATGTGAAACAGGTATTACAACGACTTAGAGAAAACCATCTTTATGCAAAAATCGAGAAATGCAGTTTCCATCAAAGCTGTATTCCTTTCCTTGGGTACATCATAAGTGCTGACGGTTTCCAAATGGACCCTCAAAAACTTTCCGCTGTCTTGCAATGGCCCCAACCGACCACTTTAAGAGGACTCCAAAGCTTTTTAGGGTTTGCAAATTACTACAGACGCTTCATTAAGAGTTTTGCCTCCATTGCGGCACCCCTTACTGCCATGACTAAGAAGGGTACAAATTGCAAGGTGTGGTCTTCAGAAGCAAGATCGGCTTTCCAGCGATTAAAGGACATGTTCAGTAAAGCTCCAATTCTTCAGCATCCAAATCCTGATCTCCAGTACATTGTTGAGGTTGATGCCTCTGAGGTTGGAGCAGGTGCCGTACTCTCCCAGAGACAGCCAAAGTCTGGTAGAATCCATCCAGTAGCTTTTTTCTCTAGAAAGTTTTCTCCTGCAGAGATGAATTATGATGTTGGGAATCGAGAACTACTGGCCATCAAATTGGCATTGTCTGAATGGCGACACCTTCTGGAAGGGGCTCCCAAGCCTTTTACTATCCTCACTGACCATAAAAACCTACTGTATCTTCAGACTGCTAGACGTCTGAACTCACGTCAGGCTCGATGGGCTCTGTTTTTTCTCCCGTTTTAATTTTGTCCTTTCTTATGTTCCAGGGCATAGAAACAAAAAAGCCGATGCTCTTTCCAGACAGTTTGCTACCTCTGAAGAAGATCAACCAGGCGAGCAGTATATAATCCCACCTCACAAAATTGTTGCGCAGATCTCCACGGCTCTTTCCCAACAGCTACAAGAATCCCAGAATCGTGTTCCCCAGGGCTTGAAGATACCACCAGGTCGCCTGTACGTAGCCCCTAGTCTCAGAAAACCTGTACTCCTCTGGGCACATGATGGCATGTTATCCGGTCACCCTGGTGTCACCATCACTCTTAAGACCTTGCAGCGTCATGTCTGGTGGCCTCGCATGAAAAAGGATGTTACTGACTATGTGGCTGCCTGCCCAACTTGTGCTGCTAATAAAGTACCCCGCACATTGCCTGCTGGACTGTTACATCCACTTCCGGCACCTCGCCAGCCTTGGACCCATTTGACCATGGACTTCATTGTAGACTTACCCAAGTCCGAGGGCATGACTGCTATATGGGTCACAGTGGATCGCTTTTCCAAAATGTCTCATTTTGTACCGCTCCCGGGATTACCTACAGCGAAAGCACTGTCCACTCTTTTCCTTTCCCATATTGTAAAACATCATGGCATACCTACCAATCTCGTCTCAGACCGCGGATCCCAGTTCGTTTCCCGATTCTGGAGAGCGTTCTGCAAGAAACTGGGAGTAACGCTCTCGCTCTCTACCTCACATCACCCTCAAACTGATGGTCAAACCGAACGCATGAACCAGACCCTAGAAACCTATCTTCGACATTATGTCAATGCCTTACACTCCAACTGGTCTGAGTATTTGCCTTTAGCTGAGTTCGCCCTAAATTCCCGTTGGCACAGTGCTCTTCATACCACACCATTCTACGCAGCCCTAGGCTATCACCCTCAGACTTTTCCTCTTCTTCAGCCTTCTTCTGGTGTTCCAGCAGCAGATCAGCGGGTAAAGAATATTCTACTACATTGGAAGAAGATTCGTTCATTACTACGAAAGTCAGCAGGCAAGTACAGGCTTTTTTCCAACAGACGAAGACGCCATATACCTCCATATGTGGTGGGGGACAGAGTTTGGCTATCAACCAAGTATGTGAGACTGAAACAACCTTCTACCAAATTGGGCCCTCGATTCATTGGTCCTTACAGGATCATTGCTCGAGTTGGGCCCGTTTCCTATCGCTTAAAATTACCTTCCTCTCTCCGGATACATCCCGTGTTCCACGTTTCCCTCCTCAAAAAAGCTATTTTCAACCGCTACTCCAGATCACAACAGCTACCTCCTCCTGTTCTTGTTGATGGACAAAATGAGTTTGAAGTCTCCAAGATTCTTGATTCCAGAAGACAGGGCCGTGGCCTTCGGTATCTGGTTCATTGGAAGGGATACCCTGTCACAGACCGCTCCTGGGTTCCAGCCAAAGATCTGCATGCCCCTTCTCTTATACGAGACTTCCATGCCTCGTTCCCCACTAAACCCCGCTAGGCCCCCGGAGGGGTCCATTGGGGAGGGGGCCCTGTCATGTCCCGGGTGTATTCGAACCTGGGTCTTCCTGGTCTCTTAAACCATAGCCTTACCTGATGTGCCACAGAAGAGATCTAGACCTTGGGAATATCCTTATTGTGTTCAACACACACCTCGGACTCACTAGCTCCACCTGCTGCCAGCTGTGGACAATTCTCATTTTGGACAGCCTTTAAATAGGAAGTGAGGTCATCACTCAGCGCCCGTTTATTTGGATTACTTCCTGGGTGTTTTGTCTTTAGTAATCTTCCTTGTATTGAACTCCTGCCTGATATCCCGACTATTCTACAGCCTGCTGATTTTGTACCTTATCGCCAGATCGTGTATGACCTTTGCCTGCCTGACCCTTCTCCGGAATCCGATATTGAACTATTTGCCTGATCCGTTGCCGACCGTATCTGCCTGACGACGCTTTGCCTGGATCTCCAGCATACTTGTTCCACTTCGGACACTACCTTTTACAGGTACCTTACACATACCACCTGAGCGCAGTTAGTGCCACTGTGCTTGTGCTGTTACATACCACCTGAGTGCAGTTAGTGTCACTGCACGTTTGCTGTTACATATCACCTGAGCGCAGTTGGTGTCACTGTACGTGTGCTGTTACATACCACCTGAGCGCAGTTGGTGTCACTGTACGTGTGCTGTTACATACCACTTGAGTGCAGTTAGTGCCACTGTGCTTGTGCTGTTACATACCTCCTGAGTGCAGTTAGTGTCACTGCACGTTTGCTGTTACATACCACCTGAGCGCATTTGGTGTCACTGTACGTGTGCCATTACATACGACCTGAGTGCAGTTAGTGTCACTGCATGTGTGCTGTTACATACCACCTGAGCGCAGTTAGTGTCACTGCACATTTGCTGTTACATACCACCTGAGAGCAGTTGGTGTCACTGCACGTGTGCTGTTACATACCACCTGAGCGCAGTTGGTGTCACTGTACGTGTGCTGTTACATACCACCTGAGTGCAGTTAGTGTCACTGTACGTGTGCTGTTACATACCACCTGAGTGCAGTTAGTGACACTTTGCTTGTGCTGTTACATACCACCTGAGTGCAGTTAGTGTCACTGCACGTTTGCTGTTACATACCACCTGAGCGCACTTGGTGTCACTGTACGTGTGCTGTTACATACCACCTGAGCGCAGTTGGTGTCACTGTACGTGTGCTGTTACATACCACCTGAGCGAAGTTGGTGTCACTGTACGTGTGCTGTTACATACCACCTGAGTGCAGTTAGTGTCACTGCAGGTTTGCTGTTACATACCACCTGAGCGCATTTGGTGTCACTGTACGTGTGCTGTTACATACGACCTGAGTGCAGTTAGTGTCACTGCACGTGTGCTGTTACATACCACCTGAGCGCATTTAGTGTCACTGCGCTTGTGCTGTTACACACCACCTAAACGCATAAATATGTCTGGAAGGACAACAAAGAGAGGCAGAGAGTCACGAGGGCAAGCAGGCTCTGCATCTAGAGGTAACGCTGGTGGTGGATGTGGTGCATCCTCTTCAGCACGTGGCCGCGGCCGTGGCCGCTCGTACTTCTTTTCTGGAGCTGGCCGTGTTGAGCTTCAACATGCAGAGAAATTAGTAGAGTGGGTGACCAAGCCGTCCTCATCCTCCTCATCCTCTCTCACACAGACTGATCTAAGTTTGTCTGGCAAAGCAGCTGCCAAGGCGTCCTCTTCCCTCTGCACAATGGCTTCACACAATACTTCCCTAGTCCCACCGTGTCCTCCTGAGGAGTCCCCCGAACTGTTTTAACACAGTGTTGGGTACATGCTGCAGGAAGATGCACAGCGTTTTAAAAACTCCGATGACGGAACACTGATAGAGGAAGGCATTGATGTGAGCCCAGGGAGAGGCTGTGGCCGAGAGTGATGTTCCCCCAGCTGGAGCATACTGCCAGGTTTTTGACAGTGATGATGAGGAGGGAGGGGATGATGAGGTCGCTGACTTTACCTGGGTGCCTGATAGGAGAGAGGAGGAGGAAGAGGAGGAGGAGGAGGAGGAGGAGGACAAGGCACAGGCACATCTCCAAAGAGGCAGGATGCCCTCCAGGGGTCAGCTTAATTGCAGCACACCAACTGCATTACGTGGCGCTGCTGTGTCTCAACGGTACAGCAAAAGTTGTTTGGTGTGGGCCTTTTTTGAAACATGTCCATCAGATCGTACCTTTGCTGTTTGCAACATGTGTCTCAAGCGTATCTCGCGTGGCCAAAACATCACCCGCTTGGGCACCACATGTTTGTCCAGACATATGTCGAGCTGCAATGCAGCTCGTTGGCAAGCATACCAGAAAGACCCACACCAAAGACCGAATCGGACCTCCCCTTGCCCTTCTGTGACCTCCAACCCCACTAGACCCCCAGTCCTCTCTGAAGCCTGGACCGAAGGTGTAGAAATAGGTGTGTCACAACGTAGTAGTGGTAGTACATGCAGGCAATCTACTGATAGTACCAGACAAATTTCCCTGCCCCAGCTGCTGCAGCGCCAAAAGCAGTACGCTCCCAGCTATCCACATGCCCAGCGGTTGAATGCTAGCTTAGCAAAATTGCTAGCACTTCAACTGCTACCTTTTCAGTTGGTAGATTCTGCCCCCTTCCGTGAGTTTGAGGAATGTGCAGTACCTCAGTGGCAAGTACCCAAATGCCACAGTGGTAAGGTGCATCATACCGCTGACTTATGGTCCAGCAGGCATGGACAGGGACGTTACCTGTCTTTTACGGCCCATTGGGTGACTCTGCTGGCAGCTGGGAAGGACGCAGGTCAAGGTACAGTAGTTTTGGAGGTTGTTCCGCCACCACGCCTCCAAAACACTACTACTGCTTGTGACACACCTTTCTCCTCCACCCCTCCTCTTCTTCTTCCTCTGTGGCCTCTTCCTGTGGTGATGTTTGCTCAGAGCCAGCCGTGCTCTGTAGGCGTACGAGGGGCTACGCAGGAATGCAGGCCAAGAGATGCCATGCGGTGCTAGAACTGGTGTGCTTGGGAGACAGGAGCCACACTGGGGAAGAGGTTCTTTCAGCTCTGCAGGGGCAGGCTCAGAGGTGGTTGACGCCACGCCAGCTGAAGCCTGGAATGGTGTTAAGCGATAATGGCACCAACCTCCTCTCTGCCCTGCGACAGGGAAAACTCACCCATGTGCCCTGTTTTGCACATGTTCTCAATTTGGTGGTGCAGCGGTTCTTGGGCAGGTACCCGGGCTTACAGGATGTCCTGAAGCAGACCAGGAAAGTCTGTGTGCATTCCGGAGGTCATATAATGCCACTGCTCGGCTGACAGACCTCCAGAGGGAATACAACCTGCCCAAGAACCGCCTAATATGTGACATGCCCACCAGATGGAACTTTATGTTGGCATGCTGCAGCGGCTGCACACGCAGCAGAGGGCCATCAATATGGCAGCAGAACTGGCTCAGGGGAGCTTGGGTTTTTTTTCACCACGCCGGTGGCCTTGATCAGGGATGCATGCACTGTCCTGTCACCATTTGAGGAGGCCACGAGGATGGTGAGCAGTGACAGTGCATGCATCAGTGAGACTGTCCCGCTTATTCACATGTTGGAGCACACCCTACGTGGAATAATGGACAGGGCCCTTGAGGCAGAACAGAGGGAGGAAGAGGAGGACTTTCTTACCTCTCAAGGCCCCCTTTATCCACTGTTCCTGCTTGCCCACCTAGAACACAGGAAGCAGAGGAGGAGGATGAGGATGAGGAGGAGGAGGAGGAGGATTGTATCAGCAGCATGGAGGTGGAGCCTAGCACCCAGCAGCAGTCTTCAAGGGATCATTTACAGTCCCAAGGAACATGTGGACTTTTACGTGGCTGGGATGAGGTGGCTGCGGCTCCTGTCGTTCTCAGTGACCCAGAGGACTGTGCCCCTAATGCCTCTGAAAACCTACGCTGCATGGCCTCCCTGATCCTGCAAAGCCTGCGTAAGAATCCTCATGTACGTGCTATCAAGGATCTCCTTGATCCACGTTACAAGAGTAAGGTTGCGGACCTTATGTTGCCATCGCAGAGGGAGCAGAAGGTGAAACTGCTGCGGGAGGCCTTGCAGAAGGGTCTGTGCAATGCGTTACCAGAAGGGGGGGTTACTAAAACCTGGCCCTGGACAACGTGTTGCTGAGGCTTCGGTGAGTCACAGAAGGAGCGGTGGAGAAGGTGGCCATCTGACCGACAATTTTTTAGTCCGCAGCCCCAAGGTCTGACCGGTTCAAGCAACCATCGCCAGCGTCTGGTTTACATGGTCCGGGAATACCTAGCGGCAAGATCCGACTTGGACACCTTCCCCACGGAAAATCCTCTAGCTTACTGGGTCTTGAGGATGGATCACTGGCCAGAGCTTGCACAGTACGCAATTGAGCTACTGGCTTGCCCTGCATCCAGTGTTCTTTCAGAACGCACATTCAGTGCTGCTGGAGGCTTTGTGACCGATCACAGGGTGCGCCTCTCCACCGACTCTGTTGATCGACTGACCTTCATCAAAATGAATCAGGCTTGGATCAACACCAGCTACCAAGCACCTGATGCTGATGTTATTGAATAAGATTTTTTGGGTGAAATGTCAGATCCCTTTAAGACTGCTGATGCTGAGTTACTGTCCTGTTATGCTGCTGATGGAATATCCTTCTCCTCCTCACTTTTCTTGCTAATAGCTAGTAAGAATTTTTTTTTATGTGCTCCGCCACCAGTGCCTAAGGCCTAATATTTCTGCCCCTGTTTAACAGGGACGCCTAATAGCAATTTTTGATGCAATACTTTGCACGTGCCTCCTTGTTGCGCTCCAATTACAGATATTGGGAGGAGTTGCAGTGTTGTGTTGTGCCTAAGGCCTATTTTTTCTGCCCCAGTGTAACAGGGGCATCTGATACCAATTTTATGATGCAATACTTTGCATGTGGCTCCTTGTTGCGCTCCAATTACAGATATTGGGAGGGGGTGCAGTGTTGTGTTGTGCCTACGGACTTATTTTTGTGCCCCTGTGTAACAGGGGCGTCTAATAACAATTTTTGATGCAATACTTTGCACGTGGCCTAAGGCACAATTTTTGTGCCACTGTGTAACAGGGGCGACTAATAACAATTTTTGCTGCAATACTTTGCACGTGGCTCCTTGTTGGGCTCAAAATAAAGATATTGGGAGGGGTTGCAGTGTTGTGTTGTGCCTAAAGCCTAATTTTTCTGCCCCTGTGTAACAGGGGCGTCTGATACCAATTTTTGATGCAATACTTTGCACGTGGCTCCTTGTTGCGCTCCAATTAAAGATATTGGAAGGGGTTGCAGTGTGGTGTTGTGCCTAAGGCCTAATGTTTCTGCCCCTGTGCAACAGGGGCGTCTGATACCAATTTTATTATGCAATACTTTGCACGTGGCTCCTTGTTGCACTCCAATTACAGATATTAGGAGGGGGTGCAGTGTTGTGTTGTGCCTACGGACCTATTTTTGTGCCCCTGTGTAACAGGGGTGTCTAATAAAAAATTTTGATGCAATACTTTGCACGTGGCCTAAGGCACAATTTTTGTGCCCCTGTGTAACAGTGGCGACTAATAACAATTTTTGCTGCAATACTTTGCACGTGGCTCCTTGTTGCGCTCCAATTAAAGATATTATAAGGGGTTGCAGTGTGGTGTTGTGCCTAAGGCCTAATTTTTCTGCCCCTGTGTAACAGGGGCGTCTGATACCAATTTTATGATGCAATACTTTGCACGTGGCTCCTTGTTCCGCTCCAATTACAGATATTGGGAGGGGGTGCAGTGTTGTGTTGTGCCTGCGGACCTATTTTTGTGCCCCTGTGTAACAGGGGCTTCTAATAACAATTTTTGATGCAATACTTTGCACGTGGCCTAAGGCACAATTTTTGTGCCCCTGTGTAACAGGGGCGACTAATAACAATTTTTGCTGCAATACTTTGCACGTGGCTCCTTGTTGCGCTCAAATTAAAGATATTGGGAGGGGTTGCAGTGCTGTGTTGTGCCTAAGGCCTAATTTTTCTGCCCCTGCGTAACAGGGGCGTCTGATACCAATTTTTGATGCAATACTTTGCACGTGGCTCCTTGTTGCGCTCCAATTAAAGATATTGGGAGGGGTTGCAGTGTGGTGTTGTGCCTAAGGCCTAATTTTTCTGCCCCTGTGTAACAGGGGCATCTAATAACAATTTTTAATGCAATACTTTGCATGTGGCTCTTTTCGGCGGTCCAATTACAGTATCTGTGAGGGGTTGCAGTGTTGTGACACCGCCACCAGTGCCTAAGGCCCACATTTTATGCCCCTGTTCCAGTAATTTTCTTGGTTTGATTCTTTTCTAATTTGAGTTCATTCTAGCTTTCTCCTACGTTATCATAGTGTCATGTTGATTTTCCTTTTCTAAATACTCATCATTGTCAATGTAAACACCACAAATCTAGATTTATTCTTTTAGGCAGCATTGATATAATAAGAAGCCAGACATTGTTCAGTATCCAAAAATATTTATTGTCTCACACTTAAAATGTGTCTTTTTTTATTTATTCAAAAAATATAGTAATATAAATGTTTTCTTTTTTTGGGGGGGGGGGCCCAAGAAAGATTTTTGGTAATATTTTTTTATTTTATTTATTTAAATCCCTCCCCAGCACATCGAGTACATTCCTTAACTGTTGTTCCAAATGACGCTTTTTGTTTAGAACATCCTCTAGTATTACGTTATTTTCTGCTAAATCCGCCATGCATCCATTTATCTCCCCGATTAGGACATGTGCCTGGTTGGTGTCCACTATGCCCCCAACATCTCCGACACCTCCTGAAATTTGGAAAAAAAAACATGTAGTCAAATTATGCAGGCCTACATGTATTACCTGAAGCTGTGCTGTATGACACTGACCTGATGTGCTGGCATATTCCAATTCCTGGTCATTCGTGGAGGGTGGGGCTTGGTTGTGTGTTGGGGTGGTTGGCTGCATTGACGCTGCCTCATTGCGCCCTATAAGATTGGGAAAAAAGGGATACCTAAATCTAAAAGATTAAAGGCCTAAAAGAGGAATATCAATAATTCTTTTTAAAAAGTGTGGTACAATTGTCTGTTTTTACAATCCTTCTAAGCTTAAAACAGGATTTTATCCATTACCAAAGCTGCTGCAATTCTATATCTTTGGCCAAGTTTCCTACATGGAAAACCAACAAGTATACACTGGATCACCTCTGCGTGACACCCTAACTGGGTTGTTCTTGTGGCCAACATTCAGTGCCGATCATGGCCTCCCTGGGGCCAGAAGCAAAATGACATAGCACAGTGATGGCGAACGTGTGGCACGCGTGCCGCTCCCGACACAGCAAGCTGTTTCGGTGGGTACGCCATGAAAAATTGAAAAGCAAACACTAAAATACATTTGTCCGCACCGCTAACTACAACTCCCACAGGTCTCTAGGGCTATTGATGACGTGTCCGTGTGGGAGTGACAAAGAAGAAACTCCTGTGGGTGACGTGTGTGCGTTGATCCAATCAAAAAAGCTGTCTCATCCACACCGCATTGAACATTAAACAAATCAGCGGTGACGTGACTGGGAGCACACACTGGAATCAGAGGAGCCTTAGCTGCTGGAGCAAGGTCAGACACTGGGAGACAGGCGTTAATGTGGAGTGTACAGTACAGTTATCTTGTTAGTCCTAAGCCTGCCCCACTCTCAGATATCGGGTGCTAGCTCTGCAACCAATCAATTGTGCAAAAAAAAAAAAACAGCCTTATTAGTGTCATTGGGAAACATTGTGCCCCATCATTAGTGTTATTCAGCCTCATTATTGGTGTCATTGGAAAACATTGTGCCTCATTTTTGGTGTCATTGCATGTGTCAGGTAGGTGAGTGCAATGGTCAGGTACAGAGGCGGCTCTCTAATTAGGCAGATTAGGCAGTCGCCTAAGGCCCCGCGCTTCCAGGGGCCCCGCAGCCGCCTAATCTACCTAACATGTGTAAGATATATAGGAGAAAGACTGATGCGCTACTGGGAGTAAACAAAAGTGAACTAGAATCACATAAACTAATCTGTAGCGGCTCAATCTGAAGTGTCCACAAAACACGGGTGTATAAATTAAAATGAAATTGTGATAAGCGCTTCAAAACAAGAAATGTGCAAACACCAAATAATTATAAAACTGATAACAAACCATAAAAAGCCTCTATTAAGCTTACAATGGTCAAGAACACAGTGTTGATAGTGTTAAATGATCAAACAGACAGTCCCATGTGACAAGTGCATCTGTGTGTCAATAAATGAAATCCTCATTGACCAATGGAAATAGCACTAAGTATCAAGTATAAACACTAATAGACAATCTGTGTAAAGTGATGGAGGAATGGGCTGGGTAGGATGTAATTGGAGTCTTCACTTGAGATGCTGTGCAGAATCTTTTAAATCCTTAAGGAGTATTGTAGTCCCCTTACCTTAGGGTTGCTATATATGGGCATATAGTGATGTATCCTGCTACATTCGAGGCCTCGGTCTCTCAGTGAGGTTCCCTCTTCCTTTTTCCTTCTATCTGGGATGGTCCGGGTTCAGTACTCCATGGATAGAATGTGGGGAATGTGGAGTGAGAGAGAGAAAAAAATGCCTCCAATGGTGAAGTACATCGATGCCAAAAAAGGGGGTTTTATTAAAAAAATATGAAGGATAACAATATAGAGTCCAAATTGGGTTGGACTGGATACAAAATCAATAGGATAAAATAAAAATAAAAATCAAATAAAAAAGAGACGAAGCGAAGCGATCGTTTTACCACTACCGCTATGTCTGTTGGCCTCCGGCTTGCGCGGGTGTTACGTGATCTCAGTATCCCTACGTCGTTACGTCACGTGCCTCGTGACTTCATCAGGGGATTCCTATGTCTGTTGGCCTCCGGCTTGCGCGGGTGTCACGTGATCTCAGTATCCCTACGTCGTTACGTCACGTGCCTCGTGACTTCATGACTGATGTTTCAACTCCAGTCCAGTTTTTTTTAAATCCAGTCCGGGTTTTTTTTTTCAAACTCCAGTCCGGGTTTTTTTTTCAAACTCCTAGTCCAGTTTTTTTGAGAATCCAGTCCGGGGTTTTTTCCCAACTCCAGTCCAGTTTTTTTTTAAATCCAGTCCGGGTTTTTTTCCCAACTCCAAACCCAGTTTTTTTTTAAAAAAAAAACAGTCCGGGTTTTTTTCAAACTCCAGTCCAGTTTTTTTTTTAAATCCAGTCCAGGTTTTTTTTTCAAACTCCAGTTCAGTTTTTTTTTTTAAATCCAGTCCGGGTTTTTTTCAAACTCCAGTCCAGTTTTTTTTTTAAATCCAGTCCGGGTTTTTTCCCAACTCCAGTCCAGTTTTTTTTTTAAATCCAGTCCGGGTTTTTTTTTCAAACTCCAGTCCAGTTTTTTAAAAAAAATCCAGTCCGGGTTTTTTTTTTTAAAAAAAACCCTGACTGGATTTATAAAAAAACTGGACTGGAGTTGGGAAAAAAATCCCGGACTGGATTTAAAAAAAAAACTGGACTGGAGTTTAAAAAAAAAACCCGGACTGGATTTAAAAAAAAAACTGGACTGGAGTTTGAAAAAAAAACCCGGACTGGATTTAAAAAAAACTGGACTGGAGTTTAAAAAAACCCGGACTGGATTTAAAAAAAAACTGGACTGGAGTTTGAAAAAAAAAACCCGGACTGGATTTTTAAAAAAACTGGACTGGAGTTTGAAAAAAAAAACGGACTGGATTTTAAAAAAATTGGACTAGAGTTAAAAAAAACCCAGACTGGAATAAAGAAAAAACTGAACTGGAATTGATAAAAAAAACGGACTGCATTCTAAAAAAAAAATGGGCCGACGTTGGAAAAAAACCCGGACTGGATTTAAAAAAAAAACTGGACTGAAGATAAAAAAAAAAGGACTGGACATAACAAAAAAACTGGACTGGAGTTGAAAAAAAAACGGATTGGATTGAAAAAAAAACTGGACTGGAGTTGACAAGTAGGACATCTTTCTAATGTTTATAACAGTGCCACAGCAAAATGACAATTCTAAAGGTAAAAATGTAATTTAAATCCAGTCCCCCCCCCCCCAACTCCAGTCCAGGTTTTTTTTTAAATCCAGTCAAAATCCATCATCCTCATCATAATCCCCCTGTGCTGGCATCCTACCACCCCACCCCCTGTCATCAACATTCCCATCAACCCCCTGTACTCCACCTCTATCATCCAACCACCCTACCCCCATCATCCTTCTCTTTATCCCCTCTGTACCCCACTGCCAGCTTCCTACAACCCCACCCACTGTCATCATCATCCCCCTCTGCTGACATCCCACCACCCCACTCATTGTCATCAACATCCCCCTCATCCCTCCTGTACCCCACCTCTGACATCCTCCTGTCATTATCATCCTCACCCCTCCTGTACCCCACCTCTGACATCTTATCACCTTACCCCCAATTATTATAGGGGAGATATGATCTCTGCCTCTCACACCCCAAACTGCATTCTGTCATACAACCAACTGTACCCTAAAAAAAGTGATAAGTAGTAACCTATAGCAACCAATCAGTGAGCAGTAATGATGTGCAGTAACCTCTAGCAACCAATCATTGAGTGGATAATATATATATATATATTTTTCTTGATATTTGGTTAAAGATTAATTGGTTAGAGAAAATTTTAGACACTGTAAATCCAAAGTTTGTAGGATTTAAGACTCTTAATATATGTAATTTATACAATTAATTTCTATCGCTTGAATTTTTTTCGCATTTTGGGTGTGAATGGGGCCTCATGTCTAAGATTTGCCTAAGGCCGCACAAAGCCTAGAGCCGCCTCTGGTCAGGTAGGTGAGTGTAATGGTACGTGTATGTTGCACAGTGCATTCTGAGCACAATGTATTCCTGATCCCTACAGTCTGAGCGAATCTGTCAGAATCATACATTTCTAGTCCCTTATGGCTCATTTACAGAGGGGTGATCAGTCCCATCCTCTGTACAGAGCTGCTGGTAGGTTTAATTCTGTGTTGGCACTTTGCAAGAAATAAATTGCTCTTGTGGTTTGGGCACTCGGGCTCAAAAAGGTTCGCCATCACTGACATAGCACATGAAAAAAGAGAAGCGGGGGGGCGCTGACAACAGTGACATGTCACATTATAGAAAGTTGAGAAGTGGGGGGAGGGGGGTGTTCTGCTGTCGGAAATGACATCTTACATTAAATTGCGAAGCAAGGGGTGCTGACTTCTTGCCTCTTCTCTAATGCAGGGGGCGAAAATGACTTCTTACCAGGTTGGGCCTCTAGTTATTTGGGGGGCCCTTCACAGCTTTGAGGGGCCCTAAGCGGCTTGCATAGTGAGCCTATAGGGCGTATCGGCCATGCCAACCATTGTGCTATTGAGTCCATATGTGTAACCAACTGCTGTGCTGAGCATACTCTACTTTTACTGCATATTGACGTGAGTTGGATTATTTAAATCTAGTTAATAACACATCTACATTTATTAAAAAATTGCTATCACCTAAAAAGAACTTAAATGGAATGACCAACCAGGCCCACAAACATGAACCTTGAAACATCTAGTTTTGAACCGTATATATACACAACCTGCAATAAAAACCACAAATGCCGCAAAATAATGGAAACAAATACTCAGAGTACACATGAAAATTACTTATGTCTTATGAGGACTCCTCAAATTCTCTCCAGCAGCTCTGAGTTTCTTCTTTTTAAATCACACCACCTCTTCCTCAACTGAGACCTTGACCTCTGCACCCCCAATTTCTCATGGAGAGCCCTCCGTACCTTCCACATGATCTGGCCCTTTCGCTTCTTGGGCTTACTGTACAGGTTTAGGACAGCATCATAGTCCTCCTCTTCCAGAATTCCAACCATCTCCACCATCTCCTTAAAGGACATTCTGGTGACTGGTTTGCTGCTCCTTTTCCTGGTGTCTGCCTGGCCTCTCTCCTCAATTCTGGTTGCAGCTTCCTGTCTCTCCATTATCTCTTCCTCACTCAAGTGCATTGACCACCCAAAAAGGGGCGTGCCAATTGCTAGAACGATCGTCATAGGCGGTGATACATGCAGAGCTTCACGCATGCACAGTGTATAAAGGGATATTGCGTGAGTTAGAACGTCGTTCTCAGTCGGTAGAATATGGCGGGCAAACGATCGTGTAGTACGACGATACGCAACTTGATTTTTGGACTTTATGATCAGTGGATGATTATTTTGTGGGTTATATATGGGTAGAAAGCTAAGGCTTGACTGACATTATTTTTTTTGTCTAAATTTTGACTTGCAGAAATAATGGAGGCCTTCAGAGAACAGGAGTTCTTTACAGTATTTGTTAAAAGGAGGCCACGGATGGCAACCCCCCTTTTCTCTATAAGTTTACTTTCCCTAAAAAATTATTTATTGTGCCAAGATCTGGCATTGTAATGCCCCCCCACCCCTAAAATAATAGACATATTGTTGCCACACAGCACGTGCATTTTGGGGGGCAAAGCCTGTATGGACAGTCTCACGGGCCACCACCACTGGAACATCAGTGGCCTCATCAGGCACAAGTGTCATGTAGTTTGTTCAGGGTCTCTTTAGGAAATTGTGCAATATGCAGGAGCAAAGTATGACATGGTTCTGATTTTACTTAAGAAACCTACAGTCCCTATCTTGTTTGCACCGCCTGTATACTGCTGTTCAAAGTATATAGGGCAAAAGGGTCTTGTCAGGGCCGATCCTCGCTATAGGCTCACTATGCAAGCCGCTTAGGGCCCTGCAAAGCTGCCAAGGGCCCCCCAAATTAGTAGAGGCCCCGCCTGGTGAGAAGTCATTTTCGTCCCCTCACCCCGCTTCTAAACTCGCTGGCTGAGTCATTTCCGACAGCAGAACACCCCCTCCCCCGCTTCTCAACTTTCTTTAATGCAGTGTTTCTCAATTCCAGTCCTCAGGCCCCCCTAACAGGTCAGGTTTTCAGGATTTCCATTATTTTGCACAGGTGATTTGATCAGTTTCACTGCCTTAGTAATCACCACAGCCTTTTTATCTGAGGGAAATTCTGAAAACATGACCTGTTGGGGGGGCGTGAGGACTTGAATTGAGAAACACTGCTTTAATGTGACATGTCACTGTCGTCAGCGCCCCCGATTCTCATTTTTAATGTGCCATGTCATTGTGCTTAGGGCCCCAGGGAGGTCAGGATCGGCACTGGGTCTTGTAATGACCTGGGGGGAGTGGTGGCGGGGAACTCATGCTATTTTTCCAATGATTTGTATCCATATTGCAGGGACCAAACATTACAATAAAGCCACAAGCAGTATTAAATTACTTTTTTTCTGAGAGTAAGCTCATGTTGTGCAGGAACATTTATAAACACGTGCCACTACTATAGACACCCAGCAGGTACCATATTTAAAAGGATTTTTTTTTCTCACTTTAAGCATCATTAAAATCGCTGCTCGAGAAAAAACTACAGTTTTTAAAAAGTTTTTTTCCATTGATACATGTTCCCTGGGACAAGACCCGGGTCTCAAAGATGTTTCCATCAATAACTTGCATATTGGACTTTAAATGAGCACTTATGAATTTGAACGTTCGAGTCCCATAGACTTCAATGGGGTTCTAATTGTTCGTTTGCGAACGGACGGTCTGGTCGAACGTTCTGGTGCAAACCGAACCCGGGTATGTTCGGCTCATCCCTACTCACCATATTATATTCTTCTACTCCACATTCATTTTAATGTTAATTCCACACTATTCACCCTCACCCTCACCAACTGGGATTCCTTATTCACAAACACACTACCCTGGGTATACAAACAGATTGTCACTTCTCCTCCATATGTTAACCTTTAGAGGCCAGCCACTCTCACCTGTCTGCTTAAGTAATCTCTCCTCCAAGCATGGTTCCACCCCAGCCCCTATCAGAGAACTCTATATTAACCTGTGCACTGCAAGCCAGACCTGCTGATCAACATGGTGTGTTAGCTTTTGTGTGTGACTTGCTGTGTCTTCTACGTCTGATTAAAGGTACCGATCTTGGCTTTTTTAGACTATACCTGCCTGCTTGTGACCCTGACGTTTGGCATGTTCTATGTTTATCCTTGTCTGCTAGTCGCCGACCTTTGGCTTATCCCCTTACTATCCTCCTGTAGCCTAGTGGGAGCATGAGCTGGGAGACTCTGGGGGCCGCGACCTGGAGCAAGTTGTAGCCCAGTCCATCCTCACCACTAGAGGCTATGGTGAACATCTGCTGGCTCTTAGACTCCGCGCCCTGGGGAATCTTATGCTCTAGCTCCCTGTGGGATCCGTGTTGGTTCTCCAGTAGCTCCATCCGTAGCAGTTAGTTCCATCTGCAGCAATCAGCCATAGGGTCCACTACCATAGGGGGCACTCCTGACCCCAACGGTGTGCATCTGTCATCTGGCCTCAGGTGACCTGACACAGATATTGCAGCTACAGTACAAGAGAAACACTTTGTGTTCTTTTTTCCCCTCCATGATGCTTCTAAGTCTTTATAAGTAGACTTTTAGGAGGAGCCACAAAGAGTGGGCTAAGATACAGTTGCCAGATTGTGTCAATCCCATTACCCATTATATATTCATATACTGTATACTGCAAGTGCTACATTTGAAGTAGTTGTGTCTTAGAGTATCATAGGGAAAATTCTGAAAACACATCCCTAAAAGGACTAGCAAAAACATACTTTCAAAAATCATAATCTTGATTAAATTTTTCTACTGTAGGTGAGTTGAGGGAAGTGTTCCATTTATTTTGTTAGACCCACAATGTGAGACATATATAATTTTGTTGCTATAAAAATATATAATAACTTCAAGGCATTATCCCCTAGTTATATACCAAATCAAAAAAATTCCAGTCGACCATTGGAAAATTAATAGTTAAAAATAATTACAATTAAGATAGGGCAGATAATAGGAAACCTACAATAAACAGTACAATATATGAACCCCAAAAGGGGTATTACACAATCCATGTGAAAACAAGTGTTAGGCTGTATACACACGATAGGTTAACCAGAGGACAACGGTCTGATGGACCGTTTTCATCGATCAAAAATCGATCGTGTGTAGGCCCCATAGGTTATTTAACCTTCAGTTAAAAAAAGCCAACTTGCTTTAAAATTTAACCGATGGACACCTAACCGATAGGTCAAAAACCGATCGTTAGTAGGCACAACGATCGTTTAAAAATCAACGCATGCTCAGAATCAAGTCGACGCATGCTTGAAAGCATTGAAATTAATTTTTTTCAGCACGTCGTTGTGTTTTACGTCACCGCGTTCTGATACGATCAGTTTTTTAACTGATGGTGTGTAGGCACATCAGACCATCAGTCAGCTTCATCGGTGGACTGATCGTGTGTACGAGGCCTTATATCTCAACAGAACACAAAAAAAAATCTTTGCCATATTTTAAAGATTTCAATCAGGCTTACCTGTAGGTACAAGGAATATCTCCTAAACTTCACATCAGCAATAGCCGACGACATCACCCACTCATGTGCAGTTCCGCTCGGCATTCAGGACACACAGTAAGCCGTTGTAACGGTCACCACCGTTTACGACCTTCCATCCACCCACGACAAGCTTATCCGACACTCCACAATCCTGCATACACGATCCAAATCAATTCCCCAGAATCAAGACGAGACTCAGCTCTGTACTTGTTCCAAAATGAATGAATGCTTTAATGGTTTCTTCTCAGCTTTTTATGCAGTTACAAGCATGTGACAGTAATCAAAGGGACAATGAAATGCCCCCCCCCCCCCTAACCACACACTAAGGCTAATGGGACTGTAGTCATAACCTTTTAAGAACTAATATAATATTTTAATAGATAAATAAATAAATAATACTACAAAATATACCAGTGGTATGAAATGGCCATGGCCTTTATTTATAGGTGTAAATAAATTGATTATATCAAACAAATCTTAAATCAAAATTAAATAATCAATTTAAGTATATTAAATCAATTTTATTAACATATAACCATATATATATATCGTATAATAATACAATTAGCTTAGCCATTTAAGCTCAAGATAAAACAATCGTGAAATATACCATCCCCCTTACAAGAAGGGATTAAAACCTCATAAAAAAGGCCACAACAGGGAGGGAGGGTGGGATGTGCTTCTCCAAATCTTCTCCAATCTTCTGCCCACTGCTGACGCATCCTCAATCGTTTTATAGGGTTAGAGGACCGTTGTTTGGGGGAAACTGTCAACAAAATCTCAACCAATCATAGTTAAGTATTTTTTTATTTTATTATTAATTAAACTTTAATTTTTTTTCTGGTATGACACAGTCCCATAGGTGGTGGGGGCGGGGACATTTCATGCCCCGCCCTTTACCTTCATTACTAATTATTGCCCAGACATTTCGGCACCGATCTTGACGAGACACATTCCTTTAGATCAGGGATCCTCAAACTACGGCCCTCCAGCTGTTGCGGAACTACACATCCCATGAGGCATTTTAAAACTTTGACATTCACAGGCATGACTAGGCATGATGGGAATTGTAGTTCCTGAACAACTGGAGGGCCATAGTTTGAAGACCCATGCTTTAGATAATGACATCAAAACAAAATACTATTACACAATGATTTGACCTCCATCCACATCTTTAGACAGATGTACTGTCTCCGGCAGAAAGGTCTTAACACCTGGGCATCAATTGGCTATCACACAGTGTTATCACACAATGAAGAGGTCTTGGAGCAGACCTGAATTAACACCTTTACACAATGGACAATGGACTGTCTAGAAGTAGATGCTATATTCACCATGGTCACAGAATAGATCAGGGAATGAACTCTGATCCAACCGGCGCATCCTGGGACAGGTCCGCCACATGTGGGACATCGTACCAGGTTGACCACATCCCCGAAAATACAGAGAGGAGGCCCCTTAGTAAATTTTCGAGAGGTGTGTCCAGCAGAAAATATCTTATATCTTCCCACCGCTAGGGCTGTATTCATAATACCCTTATACGTTCCAGGAGACCACTTCCACCAGTCACTCAAGTCAATCTTCTCCCATAAATCCCATCCCATGGCAGCATATAAGGGATTTTTTGCCTTACATTAATTAATACGGAATCTGCATACAACCTGCTAGCATCTCTCATAGTAGATCCAATTGCAATCTATAGCACAGGTGTCAAACACAATGCCCATGGACTGAATCTGGCCCTCCATTTCACGTGGCCCCTCACACCTCTCCTGTAGCTGCAGGAGAGCTTGAGCCCTTCTCTGGTACTCCTTCAGGCCCTGTACATTCTACTTTCAATCAATTGATCCAGCTTCTTCCCAGCAGCAGCATAAGGTAAGGGGTGCACTGTAATGTAAGGGAGAATGGGGGACTCAACTTCTGATGGTGAAATGGCTCTTGACATCTAATGTAAGTGGAGGGGATGCAGTGGACATCTAATCTTACAGATACAAACGGCCCTTTTGAGGGCAATCATAATGCTGATGCGGCCCTCGATGAAATTGAGTTTGACACCCCTGATCTATAGCATCTCTGATAAGCAAAATACATTTTTAAAAATAGAAAGAGTTTTGCTAGGAAGTCGCATGAAATTCTTTTTTAAGCATGGTTGGACAGCAAAAAAATCATCTGAAACTACCTCAAACAATCTACAGTAGATATGTAAACAAAGAACGTTGTCATTTATAGGATGCATTTATCCTTTAAAAATGTACATCATTTCACTATCGAGCAAATAGTAATTTTAAATTAATTACTACATGAAATGAGAATTTTATATCAAATATTTATTTCAAATTTTTATAATGTGTATGATAATCTGAGGATGATATAAGTCACTTTTACTACATTAATTTTACCTTTCTAGAATATTTATGGCTTGAACAAGTATTTCAATTTATAGAAGGTCTTTCTCTATAAATATTTTACTATTTGTACAGTATAGTATAGTATCTAATAAGAAGCTTGACATTTTTAAGGCTATATGTTAAAAGTAAGTTTTGTCCAACACACAGGGAATAATATATAATTAGGCTGAATGAAAAATATGATTTATATATCTGGTGTATAGAACATTTCTGAAATCAAGGTTAACTGCCAATAATTGTGTACAATATTTTACCCCACCCCCCAGTCTAAACATATATTTGTAAAAAGCAGAAAAGACATTTGTTATTGTTATAATGCACTTAAAATGGCCATAAATATTGGTAGATAATTGATTATTTAATTATAGTTATGTTTACTGAAACTAACACAAAAGTTAGGCGCACATGTAGCATTTTTTATTTGTATTGGAAAGAGTTGGGTAATATTAGGGCCCCTGCTTTGTTTTTATCGCTATGTAGCCATTATTTACAGAGATTTCCCCTCATGTTCTGTCCTGGTGACAATAGTTTCACAGGAGAAGTAAGGCAACCATCCCTAACTGCAGATATACAATATAATAATAAAGAAGGGAAAGATACATTTCCTATCAGCGTTGTATTGCTGTTTTGTGTTCATATTGTAAAGTTTCCCTCATTTCCTGCCTGTAAAGTCATTGTTCACTTTTAAAAGAATAGGTTGATTTACTAAAGACAAATAGGTTGTTTGTTTTGATCAGAGGATAGTGAATGTGCTAGCATTTCACTTTGCCAAGGATACCAAATTGCATGCAAGGGATTGGATGATGGAGGCCAGCGGAGCTTCACCTTATTCACTAACCTCTGGAGAAAACTTATTTTCAAAGTACATGCGGATATCCCACATCCAATTCGCATGACATGAGAGTGTGACCGACTCTTATTAAAGCTGGTTCACACAGTGACGGGACGGCCGCGGTTCGCAATTGTAAAGGGTCCAGTGCGTTTTTGGTTCTGAGTAAGGTGCGAATTTAGGCAAAAATTCAGACCTGATTCACACCTGAATCAGTAAACAGGGATGCACCGGACCCCTCCTGTAAAACCGCGGCTGCAGCATGTGTGAGCCTCAAAGTGGTTATAAAGTCAAACGTTTTTTTTTTAGCTGGCATTTTTCAGGCATTTTCAGCTGTAAAAATACTAAACCTCTACAATTAATATATTGATAAACTAGACCAGTGTTTCTCAACTCCAGTCCTCAAGGTGCCCCAACAGGTCATGTTTTCAGGCTTTCCATTATTTTGCACAGGTAATTTGATAAGTTTCACTGCCTTAGTAATTACACAGCCATTTCATTTGAGGGAAATCCTGAAAATATGACCTGTTGGGGTGCCTTAAGGACTGGAGTTTAGAAACACTGAACTAGAGAATATATAGATTTATTTTCAGTATGCAATTACCTAAAATAAGTGATTCTCAAAAATGTATATCCCAAGTCCTTGCGTACTAAGCACAGGCGTACCTTGCATAGCACACCCACCGGGAGCCGGGCTGAGACCACCAAACTCAATTCATATGTAGCCGAGACCGGGATCCGAACCCTTGGCTGCAGAGGTGAATGGCTTGTCAGCGCAGTGCCAATCACGTTGAGCCACCACAGCTCCCTGTTTACTTGGAGATTTTTATTCAGATTCTTACTTGGAGATTTTTATTCAGATTCTTACTTGGAGATTTTTATTCAGATTCTTACTTGGAGATTTGTATTCAGATTCTTACTTGAGATTTTTATTCAGATTCTTACTTGAAATGCAATGCCCTAACTACCAAGACCTGAGGTGTGCCTTGGCCTAGCTGGTCAGTACACCCTAATGTATGAGTATGAAAAGTGTATGATGTTTATATGTAAACATGAAAAAATGGGTAACAGGTGGGTGGGAACCATGAAGATGAGCCGCCAGAGTAGGAGGAATATACCCCCTCCTACAAACACAGGCTAGCCTCCAGACAGCCTTCCCACTTGTAGTCAGAGTCTCACTTGGAAATGCAATACCCTAACTACCAAGACCTGAGGTGTGTCTTGGCCTAGCCAGTGAGTATGCCCAAAAGAGGGCAAAAACACATGACATTAGGTGTGATAAGAAAGCTTGATGAAGAGTAGGTAACAATAGACATGTGCAGACTGGAATATTTTGTTTAGTTTTCGTTTGGAAAATAAATGTATTTAGTTACTCCCAAACATCGTTTTGATTTATGTCGTTTTCGTCGGGAAAGTTTTCGTCCGAAAACAACAACGATTTTCGATGCTTTGTCGAATTTTCGTCCTTCAATTCTACAAAGCATCGGAAATCGTCGTTCTGAATACAGTGAATAGGTAGAAATTGAACGATAAAAATTTGACGATTTTCGATGCTTTGTTAAATTTCCGTTGTTCAATTCCTACCTATATTCACTGTATTCACTGAATAAAGTGAATAGGTAGGAATTTAACGATGAAAATTCGACAAAGCATCGAAAAAATTT